>ML105316.1:346848-362828 GCA_003697995.1 Taxidea taxus jeffersonii
TTTGGCTCAGGTCATGATCCCAGCGTCCTGGGGTGGAGTCCCACATCAGGCTCCTTGCTTGGCAGGGAGCCTGCTTCTCCCTCTGCCTCTGCCTGCCACTCTGTCTGCCTGTGCTCGCTCCTGTGCTCTCTCTCTATCTGACAAATAAATAAATAAAATCTTAAAAAAAAAACAAAACAGAAATTTATGATGCACCCACGGGTCCAAAACTTCCTCATCCACCAGACCCCAACCCTGCCATAGCACAGAAAAAAGTCAGAACTCAAAGTCATGGACAATAGTCCCAATTTTTCTTGAGCTATCTCCACTTACTTTTTTCAATTCATACTTTTTTTATTTTTTAAAGATTTTATTTATTGATTTTAGAGGGAGAGCATGCAAACGTGAGCAGGGGCAGAGGCAGAGATGGGGGGGGCGGGAATTTCAAGCAGAGTACACCCTGAGTGCAGAGCAGGGCTCGGGGCTCGATTCCACAACTCCAAGACCATGACCTGAGTTGAAATCAAGAGTCAGAAGCTTAACTGAGTGAGCCACCCAAGCACTTCTTTCTGTTGTTTTTTAAGCTGTAGAAGATTCAGAATGAAATTTACTCTTTTAACAACTTTTTAAGTGTACGATACAGTATTATTAATGGTAGGCACAGGGTTGTGCAGCACATGTCTAGAACTTAACATCTCATATAATGGGACCTCGATTCCTGGTCAACAGCAGCTCCCCATTCCTTCTGCCAGGCTCTGGTGACCACCATTTTTCTACAGGTTTGACTATTTTAGGCTCCTCCCAGAAGTGGAATCGCACAGTATTTCTCCTTCTGTGACTGGCTTACTTCACTTAGAATTATATCCTCCAGGTTCATTCCTGGTATCACCCTTAGTTTTCACATTCATTTTCTGACTTCTCCATGATTGCCTAATAATTGACCTCCAATGCCTATGCCACAGGCTCCCCACCCCTGCATTTTTCTATTCATGTGCCTTCATGAAGCTTTTCCAGATTTTTCCAACTTAGGCAATCTATCTCTTCATCATAAAATATACACCACCATTTACTAAAAACTTACACTTCATTAGGACATTTTCTATGGCTTTTACTTGTACTGCAATGTACCAGTCTGTGTGTTTCTGTCTAGATTTCCAATAAGGTTAAACATATATCCCATCCAACATTTATATCTTTCATAGTATTTAGCAGAGTGTCTTATGCATAGTAATTATGCAGTGAATATCGTTTAATCAATTGTATGGTTGTAAACTCCTTAAGGGAACATTTAACTTACCTTAATATCCCCCAAGTCTATGCCATATGTGACATATATTAACGCTCAATAACTACTGTGTTGTGTATGGGGAGAAACAGAGAGAAAGTAAGATCACTTGCTGAGACCACATTGCTTATTACAGAGGTCAGTCTCAGTTCTCTCCTTACTTGACTTAGCAGCAACACTGACCCAGCTGCTGACTCCTTTCTACTGGAAACACCTCCTTCGCAGACTTGAGGACATCTGATTTCTCTGTTTTCCTCCTATGTCACTGCCTTCTCCTTCTTAGGCTGATTGTCTGTCCCTTTGTCTTTTCCCAGCCTCTTGACCTTGCAATGCCTCAGGGTTCAGTCCCTTCCCTTCCTCTTCCCCTTCCTATGTCCTTTCCTTACCCTCCCTTCCCTCCTCTCCCCTCCCCTCCTATCCTATCCTATCCTCTTCTCAACACTCACTCCCTTGGTGATCTCATTAGTTCATGACTTCAAAGCACCCATGCACTGAGAACTCCCATATGTACAGCTCCAGCTCTGATACCTTCACTAACTCCAAATCCATAATGTCCTACTGCCTACTTGGTATGTTGACAGGGATGTACAACCCATGGTCCAGATGGAACATATCGGGAGCTGAGCTCTCAGCCTCCCTCTCTGTGCCCACACCTCCAGTAGCATTCCTCAACTCAGTTAAGAACATGAACATCGTTCTTCCTGTATCGCAGGCATCTTAACACTCTCATTCTCTGACATCCCAATTCATCAGGAAAGACTTTTGTGCTCTACCTCCAAAATACACACAGATGCCAACAACTTCTCATCTCCCAACCCTCCACCAGCCTGATCTGAGCCGCCATCATTGCTTGCCCGGATTGTTACAACAGTAGCTGTGGTTGATTCCCCCTCAGCAGCCAGGGAGATCTTTTCAGAATGTTACTCAGATCATATCATCATGCTTTCACAACACTGCACCAGGGCTCCACCTCAATCAGTGCAAAATTCAAAAGCTTTTGTGAAGCAATACCCAACTGGATTTTCAATGTACCTTTCCAACTTCATTTCCCTGTGGATTAATCTCCCTGTGGCACAGTCCCTTCTCCCTACAATGTCGTCCTTACTATTTATCTCAGTCATCTATTGCCCCATAGCTAACTACCCCCAAATTAAGAGGCTTAATACAATTTATTATCTTCTCGTTGCTCTGTAAGTTGATTGACTTCAGCTGGGCATTCTTGCTTAAGGTTTCTTGTGTGGTTGCAGACCACCACTGTCAGCCAGATCTGAAGCGATCTACTGGCCCAAAAATCTGCGTGTCCAAGACGACTAGAATTACAGTTTCTCAAAACCGTAATGACTCACAGTTGATGCTTGGGTTAGCTGGGGCTTAGCTGGGGCTGCAGACCAGAGCGCCTCCCTATAGCCTCTTGGAGCACCTCAGCCTTCTCACAGTGTGGCACCAGGGGAGTCCATGTTCTGCGAGACAGTGTCCCAAGAGCAGGTGTGCCAGGAACCAGGACATTTTCTGCCAGTTAAGAAAGGGCCATACCTAGAAACTGGCACGGTGACATTTCTGCTGTATTCTATTGATGTCAGCAGTCACAGAGCTTGACTGTTCATGGGAATGTAGCAAGATTACATTAAAAAAAAAAAAAAGCATGTGGGATGTGACATATGATGGAGATAATCTTTGGAAATTATAATCCATTGTGCTTTTTTTCAAACACAACATCTATACACCCACCTCAACGTTTTATGCTAGACTTCCTTCCACCAGACATGCTTTTCTCTCAGTATCGGCTGTTGGTTCCCTCATTGCTCCGAAGTCTGCTTCTCTGCTTACTTCAACTCTAACAATATGCCAATGACCCCACCATGGACCACTTTATTTGACATTATACATAAATGCTCTTCCCTATGACCAAGTGCGCAAAATTGTCCATGGTATACCCACTGAACTGTCCTTGACCAAATAAACTTTAGTTGGCCTCCGCCCCTCCACACATGCCCCTAAATATTGGCTTGTCCTCAAGTGTAGACAACATTATACCACTACAGCACAGAACACCCACCCTTAAACAGCTCATTCTGAGAATCTGCTAACCATAAAAAAATTTTTTTCACTGTGAAAATGCCCCAAATATGCCACCTGCCCACCCCATCCACTTGACCTACTCCCCTACAGACTTCCTGCTAATTCTGCCCACCCTATAAAAGAAACGCCTTTTATTTTTGTTAAATTTTGAGATACTTACAGATTTCTGGGGTCAGAGCATTCTACCTGTTGGAACAGTCTTTTTAAACAAAGTCTCACTTTACCTAAGTCTGTATTTACTTTGAATTGACATTCAGCACTCCCAAGCCTTTATACGCTGCACCTTTTTTTATCACTTATTCCCTCCTATCATACTATATATTTATCTATTTATTGTGTTTATTGCTTCTCTTCTTCTATTAGAATATAAACTATATGACAGCAGGATGTTTTTCTATTTAGCGACTAAATTTCCATCACCCAGTACCAACCGTTGCTGGTGCTCAAAAACTATTTGTCAATTTCGTGGATAAACTCTCACCTGTGATGTGATGAAAGCATATCCACCTAATGCATAAAGATACAGAAAAAAGAAATATTTGCTACTGATCTTCTAGAATCTCATTCTCTACCCCCAAGTAATTGAATCTCTGATGTGTTCCTTGAGCCAGCCTCTCATTTCAATCATGTGGTTCCTGTAAAACTCTTATTAGAGCTGTCATATTTTTCTTAGTCTCCCCTGACTTCTTTCTCTTTTCTGGAACTTAGCCCAGAAGCTGGAGACTGGTTATATATAAGTCATTTTCTCTGATTCCATTAGCCACTGGATTTTCCATCATTTTCTTTTGGCATATTTCTGCTAACTTATGTTAGCATGTCTGTTACATGTTCTCCAGTACTGGTCTGAATGGTCGTTCCTCTTGTCCAAATGGTCTGTCCACCTGAGCTTGCCCAGCCTTACTGGACAAGTACCTGGCTGTTTCTGACACCTCCTAGTCCACATCCTGCCTGAGTGATGTAAGTCCCTCATAGACTCTTCCTGAGGCAAAAGAAAAAGGAACATCTTTTTTTCATGATCATGCATAACGTTATATTTATGGAGTGAACTTTTGTCAGAAAGATCTCAGGATACAATGACTTTATGCTCCAAGTTATTGCTCCACTCCTAGGTTCTAGACAGAGAAGGAAAGAGGGAGAAAAAAAATGATCATATGATCATAATGAGTTTCAGTTCTTGATCACATAATTCATCTTGTTATTACACACTGCTGCTCCTTTAAATAAAGTACCAGAGCCCGATTAAAATGAATGAGATAGCAATGCCTCAGAACTTCATCCAAGCATTGCTAAGGAGTAGGTTTATCTTATCTAACATATAAAATGTATCATTAGGCTAAAATAGTAATTCTCAACTGTGGGCAATTTTGTCTCCCAGAGGATATTTGCTAATGTCTTTGAGACAGTTTTGCTTGTTGCTACTGAGTTGCGGTGGGGGCAGGGCATCTAAGGGGGCAGGGCATCTAAGAGGGCAAAGCCTAAGGTATTGTTCAGCATCCCGCAGTGCACAGGACTTCTCTCCACAACAGAGAATTATCTGGCCTAATATGCCAGTAGTGCCGAGGTTAAGAGGTTAAGGGGTGCCTGGGTGGCTCAGTTGGCTAAGTGCTCACCTCTTGATTTTGGCTCAGGTCATGATCTCAGGGTCCTGAGATCAAACCCCATGTCAAGCTTTGAGCTGGGTGTGGAGCCTGTTTAAGATTCTCTTTCTCTTAATCTCAGAAAACAAACTGAGGGTTGCTGGAGTGGAGGAGGGTGGGAGGGATGGGATGGCTCGGTGATGGACACACTGGGGAGGGTATGTGCTATGGTGAGTGCTGTGAATTGTGTAAGACTGGTGAATCACAGACCTGTACCCCTGAAACAAATAATACATTATATGTTAATTTGAATATATATATGTGTGTGTGTGTGTTTTAAAGATTCTCTTTCTCCTTCTCCTTCTGTCCCTGCCCCCCATCACAAAAAAAAAAAAAAAAAGAAAGAAAGAAAGAAAGAAACTGAGTGTAAAATATCAAAACTATGGTGCAGGTCTAATCAACAAATAATGGAAGAGGCTGGAAAGTCCAAGTACACTCTCAACTCTACATAAAAGCATTACATACTATAAAAATGTCTCGTTCATTTGTTAAAGTATTCAATAAATGTGAGTGGACCAATTTGACTAACGGATTGCAAGGGATAGCATTATAAACCTTATTGTACACAAAAAGAGATTCAATTATTTTATAAACAGAAGTAAAAGAAAAAATGTAAGGTGAATAGTTATTTAACCTTAGGATAGAGAAACTATTTCTGAAAATGACATTTATTCTATCTATCCTTTAGGGTCCAGGTCAAGTTTGAGTTCCTAGGCCATGCTTCTGGGAAGTGGCAAGAGGGAGGAAATAAATTTCTATTGCCCAAATATGTAACTTTCAGCTCTGGGGAGGCTGGCTTATGCCTGCAGATAAGCAAGAGTTCTGATTAAACAGGATTTTGTCAAAGGAGCTTAAGTTTCACTTCTCGGTCCATGCTTTCAAACAAGGATAAGGAGGGTTCCCAAAGAGATGTGGATGCCGGAGCATTAAGTCCTAGCTCCAGGGTTGGTCTTCCATCTAGAGAACACAGCCATCCAGAAATACACCCATTTCTTCCCCTACTCGTGATTGCATAATTACATTTTAGCCCTTGTGCCTGGTCTGTTCACCCCCTTGAAAACCATATGGGTTGCCTCACCTTGATTGTTGAAAACAATACCAATGGCTGCAGTGTCGTTTTCCAAGAGAAAGGGGGTGTATTATATATATGAGAGTAAAAGGACAAATTAGAATGTGATACCTCCATCTAAAGACAAGGACAACTTTCCCTTAATATGGCTGCAAGTCTTCCTCTTTGTTCAATGTTTCTTCTTTAGCTGTTGCTGTGGGCGTAGCTAAAGGAAAGTCGCTCTGGTCTGGTCTCAAACTAGTAACATGCTGAACTGTATCTGCAACAATTATCTTAGAAGAGGCCATGTACCATCCAAGGACAGTTTGGGGTGTATTTGGAGATGCTCTTCCTAGTCCATTGCTCCTCATTCACTTACAATCTGGGCAGAGAAGTGTATATTGACCAATATCCTTGTTTAGAGTCAGAATGGGGAGCCAGTCCCTTATCGCTTGCATCACAAGTGAGGAGGCAATCCTCCAGAAGTGGAGGATTGGGGTTCTAGAAAGCTGATGAGCTTCCTTACAGAGAAAAGGAGAGCAGAGTGCAAGGATGGTAAGCTATGTTTTAAATAAGGAGATAGAGTACCAAACTAGACAGCACACCCTATTGCATTTCAAAAAACAAAGTGCTTTCCAAACCTTTGGATATAAACACAGTCATGGGGTTTAAGCAATGAGTTATATGCAGGCAGTGTTCCTGGAAGAGATTTCTCAGCCCATTTCAGGGCTCCATTTTTCCACATTTCCTACAGTCATTTTTCATTAAATTTCCTGTATGTCTTGTATTTCAAAAATTTGGAACTGTCATTTAATTCATTTAATTTTGCATGTAGCTGCACCTAGGTTTTCCACATATGCCTTGAGCAACTTGAGAGCTGGGAGTTTGCTTCTCTTGTGTTCTCCAAAGTATAAAGCAACCTTCTTTTCCCCCAAATCGTGGCATTTGTGATTTTAAACTATAACTGCTTAATGAAGCCACACAAATGAGTGGAAGGTAGAATAATATCTCACCCAGAATTCACTGCTCCAGTGGTCTCATCTTTTTGAAAGAAACGTAAGAAAAAGGAAAGCTGTTTCAAATATTCAAAATGGATGTTATTAAGTTCATTTGTGCCATCCTAAACAAGCATAACGTAACTAACGGGAAAATCTTGAGATTGTTACAACTGGGAATTATTTTAACAGTGTGACACAGGAATTGGTATAGGGTAAATAACCCTTGACCCAGTGAAATCGATTATTTTTTTCAAATAGCATGAAATTGGACTTTTTTTTCTTTTCATCAAAAGCTAACCAGCCTCTAGAACCCTCTTTTTTCAGTACAGAGAAAACACTCTTCCTAGATAACAAGGAGTTTTAGCACTGTGATTTTGCCGAATGTACTCTGGAGGGAAAAAAGAAACCCAAAACTTTATTTTTCGGCATTTTCATGGATATGTGGAGTAGGCAGTAGGAACATGAATGGCTAAGAAATGCAATAATTGGAGATTCTGCTCATAATAAGTATACTACAGGAAATTACCGGCAAAGCGTTTAAAAATTCTCTGGATCTAGATTTTTTTTTAATTTATGTATTTGAGAGAGAGTGAGAGAGAGAGCACATATGAACAGCAGGGAGGGGTAGAGGGAGAGGAAGAATCGGGGTCTCCCTGCCGAGCAGGGAGCCTGATGCAGGACTCCATTCCAGGACCCTGAGATCATGACCTGAGCCGAAGGCAGAAGCTTAACTGACTGAGCCCCCCAGGCGCCCTGGAGCTAGATGTTCAATACAGGTATAAAGTCATGCTTTTATGAAACAGAATCATTTGGCACATCTGGAGAGACAAGTATGAAACACAGAAGAGAATCAGGAAGACAGAAAGAATCGGGCATGAATCAGTGTGAACATCCAAGCAGGAACAAGAAACCAACGTTAGCTGTAATGTGTCACTGAAGGACTCGCCATCACCCGAGGGAGAAGACGGGAGGTATCAACCAGTTATGTCATCTGTACAGTGAGATGGTAGCATTGTGCTAAAGTAAACCATAGTGGATCTTCTGTATTAAATTAGTCATTCTTAACTAGGTCTTTATGCTGCCTTTAAAAAGCATCAAGTAAAAAAGCCCTGTTCAGGTGTTGTTAGAAACAGGTTTTATACACCAGTCGAGGTTCAGTTTAGTTGCTCAGAGTGATGGAAGTTCAGAAATTGAGTGAGAAAAACTGACTAAGTAATTTTTCTCTTGGAAGTTCATAAACAGTAATTTTTCTCTTTGCTACTAGAAAGGCAATCGGTTAAGCATCTGCCTTTGCCTCAAATCACAATCCTGGGGTCCTGGGATCAGGATCTAGCTGGAACCAGGATCCCTCTCAGCAGGAAGTCTGTTTCTCCTTCTCCTCTGCCTTCCTTCCTGCTCATGTTCTCTTTCTCTCTCTCAAATTAATAAGTACAATCTTAAAAAAAAAGAAACACAAACAAAAATTAAGTTAAAACTGTTGATAAAAATACATGCATTTTGTTAAATTTTAAAAGCATGCATTTTAAAACCTAACTTTCCAAAACCACTTTCTTCAGTTTACTGTTAGTAACTTAAATAGGAGTAAATTCAAAAGGAGTACTTTGGGGGTGGCCATGACAGAGCATGGGTTTTCTAGACCACTCCCTGTTCCCCCTACTGTAAACAACTTTAAAAGTGGATAAAATAAGCAAGGCATTTTTGAAGGAGAAATCTGAAAGGAAGAGGGTAGAGTCCTTGCAGAACTGTGTGCTAGCAAAGAAGCAGATACCTATGGCAATCTTGATGTTTCCCACCTTTCCGCCTTGGGGAACTGGAAACCAAGGAAATGTCACCAAGGAAAGAGCTAAGAAGAGTATGGCACCCTTACTAAGCTGAGGAAGCAGAAATCAAAGTCCGGGGCTCCTGAAACCACTGCACTAAAGGGAAGGACACGGTGCAGATAGGAGTTTCCAGAATTTCACATGGATTCTTGACCCAGGGCTGGATTGTACATCTTAGGGAGAGTTTCTTCCAGAGCAGAAACAAAGCACCACTGTGCTTCTCGACTGTGTTTCTGAGTATAAAGGAAAAAACAATTGACAATTCAATAACTAAAAAATAAAACAAAAATATGCAAACATTTGGAGATTAAACAACACACTTCTAAATGCTACTTGGGTCAAAAAATAAGTCACAAAGGACATTGGAATATTTCAAATGATCATAATGAAAAGGCACCATGTCAATAATTTTAGGAAGTATCTAAGGTTGTACTATAGGAAAACTTACAACTTTACTTATATGCAGACCGAGAAAAAAAAAGAGCTGAAAATGAATGACTTGTGTTTCCACTATAAAAGACAGATAAGTAGCAAAATAAATCCAAAGTAAATAGAAGGAAGGAACTAATGATGAAATCTAAATTAATAAAATAACACACACACAACCCCACACACACACGCGTGCGCGCTCACAAGCACACAGGAAGTAAGAAAGCCCGGAGTTGGATCTTTAAAAACAACACCACAGGGGCACCTGGGTGGCTCAGTGGGTTAAAGCCTCTGCCTTCGGCTCAGGTCATGATCCCAGGGTCCTGGGATCGAGCCCCACATCGGGCTCTTTGTTCTGCATGGGTCCTGCTTCCTCCTCTCTCTCTGCCTACTTGTGATCTCTGTCTGTCAAATAAATAAATAAAATCTTTTCAAAAATAAAATAAAAAGAACACCACATATTGACCTGAGTGAATGTAATTGTGCCACATGTTATGCTATATGTTAATCATAAATTAAAACAACGCAGTCCATCGAGCTCCCGCTCCCCAGTTCAGCATATATGAGGTCTCACAGATGGACTTCACAGATGGTTCAGACATAAAACATCTACAAGTTCATCTAGTCCAGCAGTGTCTGAAACATGGTAGGATCTCAACACATACCTAGTAAATAGATGACTGAAGTGTTTCCTTTAACAGATGAAGAGGAGAAGAGGCAGAAAGGAACTTCCCCAAGGTCACCAAAGCCATAAGTGTTGGAACCTGGGTGCAAGTCACATCTCTGGACTGTGGTTTTTGTTTTCCCCACAGACAATGTCTTCAGCCCTAGCTATATCAGACTTTAAAGTTTCAACCCTCTATAACTTTAATGAGCCTTAATAACTAATTCTGTTTTTATTTTTCTTTATTTTTTTAAAGATTTTATATATTTATTTGACAGAGAGAGAGATCACAAGTAGGCAGAGAGGCAGGCAGAGAGAGACGGGGAAGCAGGTTCCCCACTGAGCAGAGAGCCCGATGCGGGGCTCGATCCCAGGACCCTGGGATCATGACCTGAGCCGAAGGCAGAGGCTTAACCCGCTGAGCCACCCAGATGCCCCCTAATTCTGTTTTTAGATTGCCCTGGCAGACCTTCTCACAAAGGCATTTCATGAACATTCCTTTTCTTTTCACATCAGCTTGCTAGTCAGGAGTCCGATAAGAAGTGAGAAAGGAGAGCAGTAATGCACATGAAAGCGAACACCAGAATTTAGGCAGCCCCCCTTAGGACAGTGGAACTAAACGGTATCCACCCATGCTGACAAAAGTCATCTTTCTCAAGCTTGCTCCCCTCCCAACACTGTTCCTTCCAGTTGATTACATCCATTGAACCAAATTTTCTTGGGGCAGAACTGAGGTTTAGGTGGGACTACAGGTCCATTTTCTACCAGTGGAGAAATTTCAAAGAAAATCATATTGAGGGCACGTGGGTGGCTAAGTCGGTTAAGCATCTGCCTTCAGCTTGGGTCATGATCCCAGGGTTCTGGGATCGAGTCCCGCTTCTCCCTCTCCCCCTCCCCGCTGTTCGTGCTCTCTCCCTTTCTCAAATAAATAAATAAAATCTTTTTTTAAAAATCACATTGAAGTTGAAATTGAATTTGACATTGAAATTTTAGTTTTGAAATTGAAATAAAAATTGGAAGGTTCACAGAGAAAAAAATTGCTGTCAACATCAGCTAGGTTCAGGAAATGGTCAGATTTTAGCAACTCAAGTCAGAAGAGAGGGAGAAGCAGGAAGGAAGTGGCTAGAAGGGATAACAAACAGAGGCATAACATGATATACCCCCTAAACAAATAAAACAATAGCTAGCACTTAAGTAGCATGTACCTTATATCAGGAGCTGTTCTAAAAACTTCACAAAACAAATATTAAAATACTCAGTCCTCACAACAAACCTACAACATAACTAGTATTATTAACCCATTTTAGAGATGGCAAAGCTGACTTAAAAGTGGGTTAAGTAATTCACTTAAATTCATGGAGCTGATAAGTCATGGAGTCAGGCTTTACATCCAAGGCAGTCTGGTTCCAAAGTCTGTGCCCTGCCACATTACACGAAGAATCACTTTTACTATGGACACCAGCTCCTAGTTGGATAAGCAGACCAGCCCTCCAATTCTCCTCCAGAGGTTGAAACCCCACAACATAGTAACAAATGTGCCTCAAAGTGCAAGCCTTGCAAACAGTTAATGGTATGGTAAGTACCAATGATACCCAGTCCTTCTTTCCTCCATATATTCCTTATTAGTCATTTGACCCACTAAGGAGTGTACAGAGAGGAACTGAATTCGTGTTCTGAAAGAATGGAAGACAGTTTTTTGAGAATGAATCACAAATAGTTATTTAACACCTACCATAACTAGTTTCACAGATTGGAGACTGGGATTTAGAGAGTATTTACACGGTAGGTGGTCTGTGATCAGAAGGTCTGCACCAGCCATGTTAGACTGTCCCTGCTCCCCTGAAGCTCCCAGTGTAGAAGGAAAGACAAATATTAATCAGTGAATCCATTAGAGAATGGATAGCTGCAGAGCGAGTGATGTGCTCTGAAGGAAAGGAAGCCTGTATTAGGAATGCACAAAGGATACTGAGCTGGCCCCAGGACAGCAGAATCACCTGCTTTGAGAAAAAGATGCTTCACTGAGAGCGGAAGGATGAAAAGATGACACAAGAGCCACAGGAAGAGGGTTCCAGGCAGAAGCAGCTGCACTCACAAAGGCCAGAGGGAGCAGACACTGGAGCGGCTGGTGGGAAAGCCCGAGGGAGCAGGGTCCAGGGGAGGTGAGGCTGCAGCAGGAGGCAGAGGCATGCCTGCCAAGCAGCATCTGACAGCATCGTGATCTTTGCGCAAAGGACATTAACAAAGAACGCAACGAGGAGCACCCCAAACACCTGATGAGTGACTAAACAAATAATGAAACTCAGCTCCTTTGTCCTCTTCTTCCCAGTCTGCAAGGTCACTGGTGTTCACACCAGCCACACAATACAACCAGCAGGGGTTCTCACCAAGCCCCCAGATCATGGAACCTGGGTGTCAGTGGAGACTTAGACAGCATCTAGTCCCACCACCTGTTGGGCAAGCACTGTCTTGTCCCCTCTGTGGCCCAGGGAGTCTCTAATCTCTGCAAAATGAGATATCTGGAACCAGCATAGGCTAAATAGCTGAGCAACCTCCAGCAAGCTAAATCGTCTCAAGGAGCTCCATTCCTCCAAATTCACAGAAGGCGACTGTGGTGTCAGTTGATTCTGAAGATAATGTAGATAGAAGTGTTTCCAGCACCATACTTAGCTTTTGGTATGTGTCTAATAAGTGACAATTTAATCTGAATTCAGCCACTCGTTTAGAGCTGTGACTTCCATCCGATTCTCACAGTATGGGATGGCTGTTATCCACCTCCAAGCCCCAACAAGCCATTCTGCAGATGATGGAACAACCCAAGCCCAGACTAGTGAAGTAGCCCACCAGTTGCCAGTAAGCAATGGAACCAGAACTCAAGCCCACTTCATTCTGCCTTGAACCGAGCGACCAGCTGAACTCTGTTCTCACATTGTGTCGGAAAAGGTGCCAAGAATCATGTGTGCCTATCGGAGACTCACAGACCCTGATGAGGCCTGGGCAGCTAAGAGCAAATATTTTGTATAAGGGGATGGTGAGCCGAAGCTCTGTCTTTCCCAGCAGGCAGGGGCAGTAAAGGGCAAGAAGGCATGCCTGAGCTAGTCCTCATGGTGGCTACTGGTCCCCCATGAGCTCATGCAGCCCTGAAACTGGGATCTCTAAGCATACAAGCTGCTGATTATGTCAGTCAACCCCAGAGGCACTTACTCTGGCAGAGACAGCCACTCGATCAATCACAGCTTCTCGGGTTGTAGGACGTTTCAAGGCTGGAGTAAACATGCTACCGTTTCCCCAAAGCCTCTCCCTCCCTCCTGCAGCCTCCATTTCATACTGGGAATGGTGGAACAGACTGAAGTTTTGGAGATGATTTTCTGTCTGCTTGTATTCCCTGGGCCACGGTTGCAGAATCCTTCTGTAGTACTGGAGCCAGGGCCAACCCATCCTGTCACCACCAACCTCTGAGCTCCATTTACCTGCATGTCCCTAGTGAGTACATCATAGATGTGTAATAAATAATTCCTAAAGTACTAGGGAATTGATGAGTGCAGCTCAAAACATGTATATTAGGTTTGATTGCATGAAGTTATATTTATAAGCGGGAAGACCTGACTCAGAATCTTCTCAACATGAAGCATGTTGTAATGACCCCCTCCTCCTCTAAAATCCCGAGCTACGTTAACCACGCTGAAGAAACAGCCAAATTTCGGCTTGCTCTGAAACATCTCTCACTTTTTCTGTCCCTCTTTCATGCACACACACACAGGCACACACACACAGAGACGATCCTTCAATCTTTTTATAAGTTTCAGCAAGCAACTGAGTGCTGAATAGTTCAACAAACTATGAGTGACTTCTCACTTGCTGTCAAAGTAGGCAGACCCATGGTCCTAGGGAGTGTGCCTGGGCTTTGGTGGCCTATGATGGGCCCTACACTCTCTTGGTATGTCATTGGAGCAGCTACTTAACTCCAAAACTCTATCTTCATCATTGAAGTGGAAATGGTAAGAGGCATGGAGTGGCAGAGGAAAAAATCATGGTGCAGTATTAAGGGGAAAGACATGCTGAGTTCAAACCCACTTCACTGCAGCAGATGCCATAGTGCTCCACCCAGAGTCCTCCCCCGCAGGACTGAGAAACCCATTCCTGCAATGCTGGGGGAGTGGGGTGCTCAAAGCTGAGTTCCTTCATAGTCCTGTCTTCATCTGTTAATAGCTATGTCATGCTGGAAGCCTTTATTAACCTCCCTGAGCCTTCATTTTGTCAACATGAGAGATTTCATTGACTTCTTGTAAAGCTTGAAGAAAGCATGAAATGCATCTAGTCCAATACCTGAAACCATAGTGGACATTAACAAATGATGCTTGATTTGAGCCAACTCAAATCTCTAGTTTATAGTAAGAAATGGAGAAAAGCTCATTAATCAGTTCCTCAAAGAAGACTAAGCCAAAAGAGGATTTTGCTCTTGTCCTTGTATTTCATATCACACTCCTGGTCATGAAGACCATACACCATTCACACATGCACCCTGGTGAGCACACACATGTGCATACACATGCATACATGTGTGTGTATACACATGTTCAAGGACACTCATGCATGAGCCACAGGCCCAGAGGGAAGAAGTACTTAGAGTGTTCTGGCACCATAATAAACCTTCACATGAAGTACAATGTGTAGTGTTCTTAATTAAAATCTCAAAAGAACTCTTGTATTGCCAATATAGCCACCCAAAGCCATATTTACGTTGTTAATTATTCAAGTTACAGTGAATAAGAAACAATGCCCAGGCTTCCCATAAAATTTCCAAAAATTAAACCAGGGAAATGGGCAATAAATGTCATTTGAAATGGTACTAATGCCAGTTAATTGCAAGACAACTGTAAAATAATGGGGCATGAGGTGCTTCAACAATGCCTAATTAGTAACTCTATGGGCATTTTCTTGGAAAAAATGGCAATTACACCGTGCAAACGTTTAGCAGTCATCATCAAAGGCCCTTTACCATTATTAGCTAATTAATCTTCCCCACAATGCCCAGCAGGAGGCAGCACACATCCTCACCCTCAAGGAGGGAGGGAGAAAAAGGCTAAGAGATGCAAATGACTAATCCCATTCTTGCTTTGCTTGTCTAAAGTACAGTTCAACACACTCCACCTAAAAGCACCCAAGAGGGTTCCCCAGGCCAAGAAAGAAGGGCTTCTTTCTCAAGGAGTGCCCTGCCCAGATGCTGTGTATGATTAGTGCAATAAATTCTTGACTTCCTCCTGTTGGCCAGCCATGCCTCCCTGCCTGGCTGTCCCTGGGAGCTCCCCACACTGCACTGCCATCTCCAGAACATGCATGTTCTTGAACATATCAGCCCTTGCCCCTTTTCTCAGCAAGAAGGCTTTTGAGCTCAAACATCCAAACCCAAAAAAGGGGAGCAAGAGCTCTGCCTCTTTCTGTTAAAGTCACACTGACTTTCTTAGAACATAGTTTGCAGTTTTTAGGTTCAATCCAACAAAAAGGTTTAACATTACTTCTGGAGTATGATTTATTTTATGAGAGCGCCGAATCCTAACCACTAGACCACCAGGGACGCTATGATTTATTTTAATTAGGTGAAAATACGGGAAAGGAATGAATGATATCTTGTATGCAGTAATAAATCCACATTAAAAACTTGTGAGCAACCTGGGGTGCCTAGATGGCTCAGTTGGTTAAGTGTTCGACTCGAGATTTCAGTTCAGGTCATGATCTTAGGGTCCTGAGATTCAGCCCCGTGCTAGGCTCTGTGCTCAGCAGGAAATCTGCTTAGGATTCTCTCTCTCCTTCTACTTCTGCACTCCCCCACCACATGGGCTCTCTTGCTCTCGTGGCCTCTCTCTAAAGTAAGTAAATAAGTCTTTTTAAAAAATTTATGAGCACTATTTTCAATTTTTTGAGGAACCTCCATGCTGTTTTCTTATGACCCAGCAGTTGCACTACTGGGTATTTACCCTAAAGATACAAACGTAGTGATCCAAAGGGGCACGTGTACCCGAATGTTTATAGCAGCAATGTCCACA
>ML105316.1:362928-380601 GCA_003697995.1 Taxidea taxus jeffersonii
ACGGGGGTGGGGGTTAAGGGGGTAGGAAAAGAAAAAAATGAAACAAGATGGGATCGGGAGGGAGACAAACCAAAAGAGACTCTTAATGTCATAAAACAAACTGAGGGGGGTGGGGGGAGAAGGGTTGGGAGAGGGTGGTGGGGTTACATTATATGTTTAAATAAAGCTTAAATAAAAAGAAAAAAAACTGAATGGAAAAAAATAAAAAATAAATAAAAATAAAAAAAATAAAAATAAAATAAAATAAAGATTTACAAAAGTAAAAAAAAAAAAATTATGAGCAGGGGCACTTGGGTGGCTCGGCGGGCGGGTTAAAGCCGCTGCCTACGGCTCGGGTCATGATCCCAGGGTCGTGGGATCGAGCCCCGCGTCGGGCTCTCTGCTCTGCAGACAGCCTGCTTCCTCCTCTCTCTCTCTGCCTCTCTGCCTACTTGTGATCTCTGTCTGTCAAATAAATAAATAAAATCTTTAAAAAAAATGTATGAGCAATAACGAGAAAATGAAGAAGAAAAAGGAGAATGGAAAGTAACAAAGTAGGAGAGTGGAAGGGAAAAGAGGGAAGACAAGATGACAAGGAAAGGGAAGGAAATTCAATGACTCACTCATTATAGCAGCACTATGAGGTGAGTATACTGATTGTTCCCATTTTATAGATGATGAAACTGAGGTATGGAGAGGTTACATGGCATGCAAGGTCCTATAATCAGGAAATTGGTGAACCAGGCCCTAAACCCATCTCCACGGCACTGGCCTTATGATGCGTTTCTTTGCCACCTCCCATCCTTCCTCTAACACTTAGTTAAGCAATGGCCAGTGGGCAAGCAGAAAGCATTCTGGAATGTTACAATCCAAACAAAGTATTTGATGAGCTGAGATCCAGTGCCAGGTCAAATCCAAGCACAATTTTCTTTTTTTTTTTTTTAAAGATTTTATTTATTTATTTGCCAAATAGAGATCACAAGTAGGCAGAGAGGCAGGCAGAGAGAGAGAGGGGAGGAAGCAAGCTCCCTACTGAGCAGAGAGCCCGATGCAGGGCTCGATCCCAGGACCCTGGGATCATGACCTGAGCTGAAGACAGAGGCTTTAACCCACTGAGCTATCCAGGCGCCCCCAAGCACAATTTTCTTAAAGCAACACATACTTACTACAGAAGAAGATTCATTATTCACCTCTTCTGTATCACAAAAAAGGGAAAACCACATAACATTGGAAAGAGGAGCCTTAGGATCCAATAAACCTCAAAATCCTGGATCTGTTCCTTATCTATAAAATGAGCACAGTAATAATACCTATATTATGAAGCTGCTATGAGAATTACGTGAGTAAATACTTAGTGCCTGGCATGTAGAGAGCACTCTGTAACTGCTAGCTATGTTTTGCACATATTTTGCCTTGTTAATGATTGCTAATGGTCATTCCTTCATTCACAGTATAGTGCACTGATGAACTATGCTGGCTTTGGAGTCACACTGCTTAAATTTAGATCCCGCTCCATCTGATTGCTCTCTATGTAACCATGGGGAGCTGTTTAGCCTCTGTGTGCCTCAGTTTCCTCATTAGTAAGAAGAATGTGATAGTAATATCTATTTGATCTTTTTTATTTTATTTTTTATTAAAGATTTTATTTATTTATTTGACAGAGAGATCACAAGTAGGCAGAGAGGCAAGCAGAGAGAGAGGAAGGGAAGCAGGCTCTCTGCTGAGCAGAGAGCCGATGCGGGGCTCGATCCCAGGACCCCGGGACCATGACCTGAGCTGAAGGCAGAGGCCTTAACACACTGAGCCACCCAGGTGCCCCTATTTGATCTTTTTTAATAAGGTTGTTTATAGGGTTTGAGTGAGACAATGTATGTAAGGCATTAAGCCCGGCACCTGGCCAATAATAAGAGATTGATGTAAATGTTGGCCATTGGCTTTCATTCCAAGTAGGCATATCTAGCACACAAAAGGGATTCAGTCCATGTTCTACTTCTAAGTACAAAAAAAAAATTAATTTGAGACTCATTCAACAAAGATTTATTGCACAGCTACTCAATAATAGGCAGTGTCCTATGGGCTAGAGAGTCAAATGTAAATAAGCACATAGTTTCTGCTCTGAGCTGAGAGAACTGTCTTCCCATACAGACCATAGGGTGAGGATCTTTAGATAGGTGGGCAGACTGGGGAGACCCATTTTTTACAGAGCATCCAAGAATACCGAATAAATAAAGCATGTTACAGATCATGAAGTCTCAGGAAAATACATTTTATCCAGCTTCCTTCCCAAGTAAATGTTCATTTTATATAAAGTGTTACTTCAAAAAGGAACCACCGATGACTCCCTTTCTACCAAGTGACAGCTGGTCTTTAAACATCACTACAAAACAGGACACTTCGTAAAGCAGCAGTTTCCACTGTCTGATAGCCCCGAAGTTCTTCCACCAAGTGGTTACACCAGTCCCCTTGAAATGTCCACCCTTGGTCACTGTCCCTCCTCTGCAGCTGGGCAGGGTTAGGGTAAGCCTTCTCCTCTCCATGGACCTTTCCACATGTCCACCCCACGTCAAAGGCTTTGGTCTTTGTTTCCTTAAGTTGAATTTGTAGATGCGCTATAATGGAAGTCCAACATGTACAAGCATCTTTTCCCAGTGGGGAGCTGCCAGGTGCAGGGGTCATGGCTCTGGTCTCAGGGTCTGAGTCAACCTTATCCATATTTGTGAACTGGGCAGCTGTGGTGGCCGAGTCTTTACTGCTGGCCTAACTTGTGCTCCAAAATCAGCCTCTGTGTAAAGGAGCTACTATCAAACCTGCCTTGAGGGCCTTCAAAGATTTACTACCCAAAAAAGAGACAAAGTTAGGAATTTCTATGCCCAAAATAGGGCCAGTGGGGCTCCTCACAGGATTCCGTCAGCTAAGGTCAAAGCATCGTGGTCTAAATCACAGTCTTCTCCCAATGTAGAATTGCTCAGTTCACCTGTAAATCCCCAGAACAGCTTACCTGTTCTGTAAAGGGGGCTTATGGGCTGGCATTGATCAGTGACTGTCCTTGGTGTCCTCTTTCTCCTGCCCAGAGAGCAAAAGTATAATGATGTCCTAACCACTCAGCTTTCCATTTAAGGCCTCCCTGAGTTTGGTTCCTATGCATCTGCCCAGTCTTATTTCCCCACATGCTTCCTACAGCACCCCAAGCCCCAGCTGATCTGTTGCCTTGTGACTATCACCTCACTACCATCTTTATGTTTCGATTTGTTTGGGGATCTCTTATGGCATTCAGTTATTCAGTCCAAAATTTTGTAAACTCTTATTCGAAGGCAGGGTCTGCTAAGAGTACATCAAGTTTTACTTAATCTTCCCCAAAATCATATGAGGCAGGCATAATAATTCACAATCATTTTTTTAAAGATGAGGAAGCCAAGTCTCGGCGCCATTTAGTACCATGTTAAGATCACGTGGGTAGTAAATGGTAGAGTCATTTCTACCTGCCTCTGATGCCTGTGCAACCGGCCCCCGGGCTCTGCCCTTCACTGACACTCCTGAAGAGCTGGAGGTTCAGAAGCAAAAGCCACTGAAGACGAGTTTCTGGAAGCCAAGCTCCTTGCACCAATCAGAAGGAGAAAAGTATTCCTGCCAGGAGGTGATGGAGAGAGGACAGGAGGCTACAGGCAAGACAAGCACAAGGTGGACCCGCGCTGAACTGACGCCCCCTGGTGGCACACAGGGGAGAGATGGCTGCCTTGAGCTAGGTCTGAAGGGCTCTCAGGAAGGAGTGAGCACTATGAAATGGAAAGATGGGGCTCATTTGCAAGGACATGGATGGACCTAGAGACTATTACACTAAATGAAATAAGTCAGTCTGAGAAAGGCACATGCCGTATGATTTCACTCTTATGCGGAATCTAAGAAATAAACTACCATAGGGGGAAAAGAGAGAGTAGCAAATCAAGAAACAGACTCTTAACTACAGAGAACAAACTGGTAGTTACCAGAGGAGATGTGGGTGGGGCTGGGGGAAATAGGGAACGGAGATTAAGGAGGGCACTTGTGGTGAGCACCTGGTGTTGCATGTAAGAGCTGAATCACTATATTGTACACCTGAAACTAATATTACATTGTACGATAACTAACTGAAACTTAAATAAAATCTCAAGAGAAAAAAGTAAAAGGAAACATAGGGCTCTGTGTGGAGGCAGTGAGAGGAGACTGGCATGGGCCTAAATATTGAAGGGCTCTTTTTTTTTTAATTTTCAAATATTTATTTATTTATTTATTTGGGAGAAAGAGAGAGAGAAAGTACAAGCAGGGGGAGGGGCAGAGAGAAAGAGAGAGAGAGAGAATCCTCAAGCAGGCTCCCCACTCAGTGGGGAGCTGGACTTGGGGCTCTATCCCAGGCCCCCGAGATCATCACCTGAGCCAAAACCAAGAGTCAGGCACTTAACCGACTGAGCCACCCAGGCACCCCGAAGCACTCTTTAATAAGAAACAAGGAGAGGTACTTGGGTGGTTCTGTTGGTTAAGTGCCTGCCTCTTGGTTTTGGCTCAGGTGATGATCTCGGGGGCCTGGGATCAAGCCCCACATCTGACCTCATGCTGGGTGTGGAGCCTGCTTAAGATTCTCTCTTTCTCTCTCCTTCTACTCCTCCTCTGCATGCTCTCTTTGTAAGAAAATAAAACAAATTAAAAGGACTTCAAAGGCAAGCAGTACCCTTCCTGCCAGAGGATCCCTCAGACCCTTTAAAGAAAGGGGTTTAGAGGCTCCTAGAGGAACCCTGAGTCATGTGTTCCTGGCCCAGTTTCCAAGTAGGCAGGAGTCAGGATGTCCTCCCCACCCGCCATTCAAAGACAATAATGCCCCAGGTCATCTTCAGGCAGGTACACTGAGACTGGATTGTGAAGGAGTTCGAGAGTTCCCCTTTGCCTTTCCAACCTTCTTCCAGCCAAGCTGCCATTCCCTTCCATAACAAGGAGCTCTTTGTGAAGACCAATATTGAGCACTATGCATGGTATTGGGGATTTTTTTTAAATCTAAAAATGATAATAATTCCCCTGATGGTGACTGCAGCCTTGCATAAAAAGCAATTTCATGAACTATTTCAATACAACATAGGAAGTGTCATGAGTGAGGCATGCCCTAAATTTGGACTGGCAGGCAGGTTTCATCTGGATCATCGGCTCTGGTTATTAGTGGTGGCTTCCTTGAATGTCTTAAAAGGGATTCTAAAGTGGAATCCAGGCTTAGCCAAGAAAGTGTGCCATCACTCATTAGTAATGTGTGCCAGGAACGTAAGGGGAGGTAAATGAGATGCAGGACATCCTATGGGAGCAGAGAAGGGGCAGTGAACACATCCCTGGGGAACAGGGACAACTTTCTATGGAAAGTGATGTCTGAGATGACTCTAAAGGAGGAACAGCAGATGGGCAGGTGAGGTAGGTAAAGGTGCTAGGGCTATTTCTCAGACATAGAAAAGTAGAGGCGTGAAGGTGTGATAAAGAAGACTGACTGAAGTGTAAATGGGGAGAGGTTAGGGACAAGATGAGCTTGACAGATAGACTGGAATCAGGTTGTGTGGGACCATTTGCCCCCTCTGGTTTATAGGTGATTTGACATTGGACGAATCATCGTGCATATGCTCATTTAACAGGGACTAGTGATGCGTGGCTAATGGATTACCTGTCCACTTCACACTCATGGCTGATTTTTTGCTTCCATCCAGGGCTTCCCACCTACCTGATAGAGTGAGGCTCAATGACACGGACAATGTGATCAACATAATTAGAGACATGAGAACTAAGCCTTCTTGAGGTGGATACCCAGAACTGTTGAATATTTCCAGAAAAGTTCATTAAAACCAACTGCTTGCCCAGTTGAGGAATCCCTACTTCCCAACATAGTGTTCTTGAAAATCTCTGGAAGAGGGAGGGGTTTATGAAGCAGCCCCTTTTATTGCTGAATATTTCTAGCGTTCTTCCACACCAGGGTGAGTTGAAGTTTGCCCCCTTGTCACTACCACCCCTGATCACTATCCTTCCCTCTGGAGCCAGAAAGAAGGAACACAATCTCACTCCCACACATAGGTATTTGCATATTTGAACATTTCTCATGTTTCCATTCTCGTTTCTGCATCTTTGCTTCCTCAGCCTAAAATTTTACAGCCCCTCATTTGCTGTGCTTTGGGAGGATGCTCAGGTTCCTCATCATATGAATGTCTCCTCCTGGATGCACTCCAATTTTTTAGTGTTTCTTTTACGCTATCACACCTAAATCTGGACAATCCTAATCATTTCAGATTGCTAAGCCTTTAAGGAAAAGATAGATAATTCCATAGTCCCCAGTGAAGTTTTCAGCAACAGAGTCTTCTATGCAGTAGAAATGCCAGAGGCCTCTGGGAATCAATCACTTGGTGGATCCTCTGCTATTATTAGTGGCCCAGGAACATCTACATATATCGATTGACCCTGAAGGGTGTTAATATCACTTTGATTCCGCACATAAGGAGGATGTTCACCCACACTTCACTCCCTTAAGAGACAACTTTCCAAATCAGCCATAAGGTTAATTCTTAAAACACATTCATCATCAACTATCTTATGTGCCAGACCCAATCCAGATGGCATTTGGCTTAACACTTTATTAGCTGACAGGATGAAGATCTCTAAAAATGAGACTTGTCTGGCTTTTTCTTTATATACATTTGGACTAATTCTCAGTCCCCTAATTAAACCTTTCTATGATTGACAGAAGCTCATACAACCAGATCTGCTGATGGAACTAAATATTTTCTGTTTTCTCTTCAAGACAATAGATATCCAGAACACTGGACAGAAGAAGAATTTGTGAAAGTAAGAAATCATATACAAAGGATATGAGCATCAGGATAGTATCAGAAGAGGCCTGTGACTGGACGGAGGAAGGATCTCAGGAGACTCGTGGACAGAAATGGTCCTCTGCTCACTCTCCAGAAAATAAAACTCTCAAGACTAATATATAAATATAGTGTTGAACAATTGCCCTCACTCGGGCAGTCAAACCCAACCACTCTTTCCTGAGCCCCACAGTAGAGCATGGAATGTGTCAGCAAGCACTGACCATGGAGTCTATAGACATGGAGGTGTGGACTGACTTGCTTCTTCCTGGCAAAAATGTTGGTCTCCTCTCTGGACCTCAGAGAGTGATAGCTGGCTGCTTACATCCCAAGAATTACTGAGTAAGCTTCAAGTTATATAGGGTGGTAAACAATCCTTGTGCTACTGTGAAGTGTTAGAGAACGGTAAGACATTAATAATACCAAATTCCATCTCATCTAATTATTTATACATACCACCCACTGGAATATAAAGGCGAGACAGCAGGACTTGCTGTCATCTCAGCCTGCTCTGTATCTAGCATCATCCCTGTCATGTGTAAGAGCTTGATACATGTTTGCTGAGTTGACCTCCATTGAATTGATTTACTAACCTGCATGGTCTTCGGGGGAAATTGTAGACTCTCATTTAACATCATCACCATCACCTTGCTCTGAGTTGACATGAGGAAATGTGCAATAAGTGGTGAGTGAATGAATGAGTGAATAAATTGTGAGGACCTGGAAAGATGGTTCTCAACTCTGAATGCACTTTAGAATCACCTGGGACCCTGCCCCAAAGATTGATTTAAAAGTTCCCCAGTAGAGACTGTGGGAGACTGTGGACTCTGAAAAAACAATCTGAGGGTTTTGGAGGGGCAGGGAGTAGGAGGTTGAGTGAGCCTGCTGGTGGGTATTATGAAGGGCGTGTACTGCATGGAGCACTGGGTGTGGTGCATAAACAATGAATTCTGGAACACTGAAAGAAATTTAAAAAATAAATAAAAATTAAAGACCAAAAGTTCTCCAGGATATTCTAATGTACCATCAAGGTTGAGAACCAGCCACTTCAAACAATAGGAAAATATAAGGAAGAGTCCTACCCCCAACACTTTCTTTTCAAGCCATTCTATATGTTAGATTCTTGAAGGAAATAAAGCATTCTGAAAGCTAGGGCACTCTAAAGGGGAAGAGTGATATGGCTACTGCTTTTTAGAAAACATTGTCAAGAAGTCGTTTCCATCAGGGTTGGCTGATGGACCTGTTGGCAGCTATCACCTTGGCAGACCCGACCCTTAACCTGGATATGGCTGAGCTGCGAAGGCAAGACCAATCAGTGGGGCCATTGTTCAGAATGTCCACTAGCCCAGATGTTCTAAGAGGCTGCCACCTTGTGGCCACACTGCAGGGAAAGCTATAGCAGCTTCCTTAAAATAGGTTTATCTCAGGCTGCTCTAGGTTTTCCTCTGCCTCAAAGTACATGTAAAGCCTAGTGGTATATATTCCAATATTTCTGGGAAATGAAATAAGGAATTCTTGATTCTTCAGCTTGGGTTCGTGATTCTCCATGGTGAAAAGAATGCTTCAAATATTAACACCAGGCACAATATAGAGGTTATATGAGCAGATGATTTCTTTATCACTGTTGAAGAGCAAGCGACAGAGGTCAAGAGAGGATAATGTACTCAAAAATAAACCAGGTTTCCTTTCTGGGAGAAAAGTATTGGTTATGTCAAACCCATTTATCAATCTCTACTTCCATGAGGAAAAAAGTAGAACAGTAATCTGGCCATCGTTCTCATTTCACAGGTAGAGAGAACGAGGCACACACACACTGCTTTTTTGAGTGGAATAATGTGTGAAAAACGGAGAGAGCTGCCCCTGGCTCCACAGAGACCTGGTTGTGTATCAATCCCACCACAAGGAGCTACAAAATCCTGCAGAATTTTCTTTATTCCTTGGGTATCAGTTTCCTCACTGGCAAGTAAGAATGGTAATACCAACCTGCTAATAATTCTTACTGTTGTTAAATAAAAGAAATATCCCCAGACAGAGGTCCTCAGACAGAAAGCACCAAATACTAAATGAATGGATAACAGCTTCCTTCGTGTACACTATGATTTCCTTAGAATGTTGGTCTAGGTGATCACATTGCTGATCAGTGGAGTACAAAGTGGGGTCTACACCACAGTAGATGCCAAGGACTTTTTTTAAGGCTGCAAGAAACAAACCATGCACATCATCAGAAAAAAAATATGCAAAGGATGTTTTAGACAGCGAAGAGGAGATGGGGACATTGTTAAAGAATTAGCACAGTCCTTACAGTGGATTAAATTTCACATTTAGTCTCAGTTTTAGGAAGTAATTTATTAAAACAATGGCTTTAGAAAGCAGCCTGTACTCAGCTACAAAGAAGGCAGTGGCTTTTGATTCCCACCTAACAGTGTCACATGCCAGCTGGTGTCTAGAAAGTCAAATCTTGAAGTAATGGGTCTGGGCTTCAGTAGCCACAGGCCATGCACTCAGAAATCACTGTTGAAGGATGTGACTTCAGAAGCTCAGAGACAAGGGCTTCCCAAAACAAAATCTCCAGGCCAGACACTAGACACTAGAGGGGGAAGAAGGGAATTTCTATTGAAATTAGGAAACCTTCTGAGAGCTACCTATGAAATACTTTGTCTGTCTTCTACCTTATAATACAAATTCCCATATTCATCTTGTGTCCTTTTTATCTCCCTCCAGCAGTAGTAGAATGAAGGAAGCATAGTGTTTGTGCAATGAATAGACACACAAAATTTTGAAAAGCCAGTTGTGACACGGGTATCTTCTATCCTTACACAGCACATGGGGATGGGGGGACTAGAGATAGATGAGCAAAGCCTTTAAAAATGAAATCATTATCTATTTTAAGAATGAAGTCTAGACTTAATGACTTAGAGCACTAAAAGCTATTGGCATTAAGAGGTACATCAGGTTATTTAAAGGGGATAAGACATGACTACAGCATATCAAGAAATGTCAGTGCCAGTAATATAGGACTTGCATTCTAAACTAGAAGAGGGGATACTTACCTATAAGGGGTGGTCTGAGGGGCACGGGTTGATCACAGACCTCCTTAATCTCAAAGAATTTCCTTCTCAAGATTCTACAGAGCCTGATATCCTCATTTTTTCCCAGTCCTATCAT
Source organism: Taxidea taxus jeffersonii (assembly GCA_003697995.1). Lineage (NCBI taxonomy): Eukaryota > Metazoa > Chordata > Mammalia > Carnivora > Mustelidae > Taxidea > Taxidea taxus. The sequence goes on from ML105316.1 coordinate 372,933, forward strand.
CCCCAAAAAGATTCCAGTAAGAAGCAAAATATGTCTCCTTGGAAGAAGCCCCATTTGGCCTGGGTTACTTTACCATGTATAGAAGAAAAAACTTGAAGTAGAGAGACTTGGGGAAAGCAGGAAAAAGAGAGGAAAGAAGAGGAAGAGGTAGAGAGATAAACTCCTAATATCTATCCATCCAACTTCTAGACCTGAACTCTCCGATATGGTAGCTTCTACTCACATGTTGACATTTAAATTTAAATGAACCAAAATTAAGTAAAATAAAAAATTCAGTTCAGCCAGCACATTAGTCCTATCTCAAGTGCTCAATAGCCCCACGAGGCTAGTGGCTACCATTTTTGTCAGGGCAGACACAAAACATTCCTGTCATTGCTGAGAATCCTGTCGGACAGTACTGCCCTAGTGAATGAGTCCTACAGAAGAACCATGTCATATTATTGAGAAGGGATGGGTTTAAAAAAGAACTGAACAAGCGTATTCTACTAGAGAAAAAAAGTATAGTATCTTGTACCCCTTTTTAGCTTTGATACATTAAGATTAAAACAAACAAACAAACAAACAAGAAGCAGATATTTTGTTGCAGACTAGTGTCCGTGGGAAAAGGACAGGATGGGTCACAGAGAAAAAGATTCAGCCATGACAAGCTGGCAGTCTCTTCCTTAGCAATCCCAAATGAGAACAGGTCACCTATGGGCACTAAATGGAGACTGATTTTGAAATACACATTTTTCTGTAGAGCTAAAGGACTCTAACTATGTGTTGTGTACAATATGAAGTTCTCATGGTAGGGTGGGATCCTTTGTCATCTTTATAATTTCAAGGTTATAGAACACTTGCATGTAATTTATAGATAGGGTGGCTACTCCCTAACCATAGGATTATATGGGATTCAAAATTATGGAGGCTGGAATATTTTTTAAGTAATCTGTATTACTTCTGAGTATATGACTCAGAAGTCCAAACTTTTATTTTTTTAAGATTTTATTTATTATTTGTCAGGAAGAGAGAGAGAGAGCACAAGCAGAGGGAGCCGCAGACAGAGGGAGAAGCAGGTTCCCTGCTGAGCAAGGACTGGACACAGGACTGGATCCCAGGACTCTGGAATCATGACCTGAGCTGAAGGCAGGTGCTTAACTGACTGAGCCACCCAGGGGTCTCAGAAGTCCAAACTTAAATTAAACCATGCTGTCCCTATGAAAAGGAAAAAAAATACCATGAAAGGGTTATTTTAGCAAGAAATAAGTACAGAGAAGGCCACCACGGCAGGACCCTCTATATTGCGTTGTCAATATAGGGGACCTTATGACCTGATTGTAGTTACAAGAGACTCACAGTATTTATGGCTACTCTGGATCTCAGCATTCTCTTCTGTAAAGAGGTTGGACCAAAAGATCTTAAGCTCCTTTCAAACCTGCATAATTGTTTAATACCCTTTATTTCTATAAAACATTCAATGTGAAGCCTCTTAAGTAAGGATTACTTTATTATCTAGTAAAAATGGTTTTATTATCACTTTTTTTTTTTAGTGCTAGGAATGGACATCAGGGCACATTAGCTAACCACAAAAATTGATAGTTAACAAAGTAACTCAGCAGCCAATTTCTCTACTACATGTGAATGCCAAAAGTATACCTTAATTAAAAGAAATTATTTTTAAAAATAAGGCTATTGTTAATTTTTGCAAGATTCAGTACCTGGAAATTGTTTGCATATATATGACATCTTCATGCGCATGTGTGTTAGTTTCTGCCCTTCCCATTCCCCCAAGCAAAATATGTTTATGCTTCAAGCTGTTTTGTGAATCCCAAGAAAGCATTTGAAGAAAATTAAAAATCTCTGCCAAAAACTATAACCATCACCAAGCTTGGTCATAAACTTTAATTGGAAAACTAGTATTATGTATCTTTATTACATTTTGAAAGCATGAATAATATATGTAATCATCCAAGGGCTGAGCTACAAATGTTGCTATATTATTATTCAAACACAAATAAAAGTGTACTGTATTATCAATTAGTGTCCAGCTTCTTTGGGAAAGTGAGAATAAAATCTGTTAAACCTCAGCTGGTGATTTACATTCTCAAACATCTTTATTCACAAGCCTAAAAAGCAGGCTGTTAACAGTCACCAAAATAGTTGCCAAGACAACTTATCTCTGGATTTAGTATTACTACATCAGGAAAAACGCCTACGAAGAATTTAATTAACTAACGCCAAATCCTCTTTGGCCACAAAAGGGATGGATTTTCCTTTAACTCAAAGTCCTTAGAGAATGAGATTTAATGGAGTGAGGGTAGACACAGACACACAAGATAGACACACACACACACACACACACACACACACACTCTGTCTCTCTCTCTCTCTCTCTCACAGATGCTGGGATTTAATTATAGTGTAAGGCTAGTTTTCAGGTGGGATTTACATAGAATCTGCCTCAGTAGTTCATGTATGTTTATTGAATAATGGTAAATAAATATGTAGCTAGAATGCTATATAAATTTTATACTTAATATATGATATACATGTGTAAATTATATATAAATATATATTCATATTATATACTCATATATATGTATATACTTCTTTATATCTAATTCATTCATTTATTCCTTAACTCATGCACCCATTCATTCATTCATTCACTCGTTTACTTTCCTTCTTCCGACCCTCCTCCCAGAAAGAAATAAGTGGTTTATGGAGGTTAATTGAAAGAAAACATGAATCACATATAAAATTGATAGGAATTTTAGAATTGTTAGAACTAAGCTTCATAATTGGCTCTGAGCTCCCAGGTAACCATGGCAATAATGGAAGTAGAACAAATTGTATGGTTTACATTATTGTTCACAAAGGGGAATGCTTTTTACTCTCCTAAATTTTAACATTATTTTGGTGGGAGGAGTTGTTTGAAAACCATGTATATTTCTGATTAGCATTATAAAATTCCTAATAAGCACCATACTTTATATGTCATGCTTCTTTCTCATTTAATCCTCACCACTCACTACTAAAGCCCAATATCTACTGAGCTAGTACAAAGTGCTATATGAATCTTGCTTACTAGTATAATTAGTATATATCTGGATTATATATCCTTCTTTCCCACATGCTACTCTTTTAAATTAGTGGCCAGTCCAAAGCTCAGGATGTGAGGTTGAGCACAAAGCTTTCACATGCTACAAGTGGTCCAGGCTGTGACTCTATCTCCCAACTTTTGGGCACTTTTTCCCCACAATGGGCAAGAGTTGGGCAATTTTCCTCATCTCTTAGGAGCTCCAAATACATGTTATTAAAGATGTGCATGCATAGGCTAGCAATTCCAGAGCTGCATAGTGTTTTGTCCTTTTTAAATATATTTGCATGTTTTCATCCTCACAATAAATAAGAGCAGGTAAGCAAATACTGCTTCTCCATTTATGTGCATTAAGAAATAAGGGTTCTGTTAAAACACAAGTTTTAGATCCCTACTTTAGTGTCCATATGTCATATTTCCTTTCTTCTTGTAGATAATCTGGCAGCTAAATCATAACTCATATAATACCTCCAGGACATTGTTTAGCTCCTCAGACTAGTCATTTGCTAGATAGGAAGGCAATGACTTAGTACAGTTTCAGGATATTACTAATTGTCTGCCACAGAATATAATTTTGAGCTAACCAACTCTATCAGGTAGTGTTAGCCCTCTGGCTTTGTCCTTTGCAAAGGAAAAAAATTTCCTTTTTTGCTATTCTAGATCCTTTGCATGTCCATATGAAATTTCAAATCAGATTGCCAATTTCTACGCACCCCCCCCCAAAAAAAGCCTCCTGGAATTTTGATTAGGATTGTGTTGAATCTTCAGATAGATTTGAAGATAACTGACATCTTAACAATATCGAATCTTCCAACACATAGACAAAGTAAATCTCTCCATTCACTTAGGTCTTCTTTAATTTCTTTCATCAGTATCTTGTGGTTTTCAAAAGATGGGTTTTACCCATATTTTGTTGGATTTATCCCTAAATTCTTCCTAATTTTATGCTATTACAATTGACATTTATTTTAATTTCCAGATATTTGCTGCTACTATATTTAAATACTATTGCGTTTTGTATATTTTTGTATCCTGCAACTTTGCTAAATTCACTTATTAGTTCAAATATTCATTTGAATATTTTCTGCATAGACAACGCCACCTATAAGTAAAAACAAGCTTATTTCATCATTTCCAAACTGGATGCAATTATTTTTGTTTTTCTTGCCTAATTGCAGTAGCTACTCCAGTAAAATGTTGAGTAGATGCGATGAGAGCAGATGTCCCTCTCTTGGTTCTGATCTTCAAAGGGAAATAATTCTGCCTTGCATCACTAAGTATATTAACAGTATGGTTTTTTCATAGATGATCTTTACCAGGTTAAGGTCTCTTTTTTTCCTGGTTTGCTAACAGTTTTTATCAGGAGTTGATGTTGCAATTTTCTTTGCCCTTATGCAGTTGTTTGTTTGTTTGACATATATATACTGATCAGAAACCAGCTGAAGACTGGAGAAGGAGTCATTGGCAGCTTTCCAGGGCTCTCACTGTGTCCTGCTCTCTCTCTTCAGGACTCCACTTTGCAAGCCCTAACCACTTTGGCTTTCTTGGACTCCCATGTCCGTTTTCCCAACACAGGGATACCAACGGGCTCAGCCTCAGTCCCTCCCACCAGTAACACAACCTGGAAACTCTCTCAAGGCAGAAATCTGGGGTAACGGTAGAACTCACCTCATTTGTTTCCTATCTTTCAGCAATTATTGTCCTGTGTTGTGTGATGTCCAATGTGTTAAAATTATTGTTTCATATGTTTGTCCAGCTTTTTAGTTGTTTCTGCAGGATGGGGATCACAGCCCCTGTTATTCCATCTTGGGTGGAAACAACAATCTTACCTGGGAAGTTTTTACGCATGCACATCCTTCAGCCTTATTCTATACGGAAATCATGGGCTAGGTCTTGAGAATCTGTACATTTTTAAAACTCCTTACTGAATTTATTGACAATCTTGGCTTATGAAGTTAAGTTTACTCTTACTTTATATCTACTGAAACCTGAGTTCTATGGATTAAGTCTCAGAACATGACTAGGACTCTAGACCTGTGTTCTCTGCCTCTTTAACTTTGGTTCTTCTCTTCTTCCCTGTGTGTACAACACTATAATGTCTGCTACATTAGCGCATGCTGGGAATGCTAATTTAATTTCATATAAAATTCAGTAAAGCTTAACATCTCTGCATGTTCAGAAAATCAACTGTAATTTAATCGGGTTGCTGGACAGAAATTAGGTGTTTCTTGCCCTGTGGTATGTATTACAGGCTTGTATCAGATGAGGAAGAGACTATAATACTTCTGCTTTATGTATGTAATCATCTTCCTAAAGAGGGAGCCATCAAAGTTTGAATACAGTGAACCTTCACCAGGATTATGTGTGACTGGATACCTTCCCAAGATAATACCACCATAGTAACTGCACTGCCCAATGGTATTGGTTAAACTTAGACATGTTTTAAAACACAGCTGGGTAGTCATATCTTCATGATGTCTTCGCACAAAATTTTAGGGGTTTTTTAATTGTTCCCACCCTTGAATGCTTAATGTGCAACACACATAGAGGTATTTTAGCCTTCTTCACGGTGTACTAAGAATGTGTATTTGTACAAAGACCCCGTACCTTCTCATACAAATTTTCCCAGGAAACTGATTTCACGGAAATTATTGATTTCTTATTTCTCCTATTCAGTTAGTCTAGAAATATCCAGAAATTTAGAATATATGATAATGTTTTACATAATGTGAATATATAATTATGAGAACATTTATGATTATGTAATTTCAATATACATAAAATATGAATATAGATTTATTTCTTCTTTTCTGGTATTCTTCCTGGGAATATCTGAAAAACAGATAACTGAGCTATATTAAGTTTAATTAATATTAAACAGCATTAATTTGGCAAGTCCCCTGTCTCCTATGCTGCCAGATTTCTGATCTCATGGGTATCCAAACTGGCTTACAGTGGCTGAATGTATGAGGAGTTTTCTCCATTCAGGATTCTTTGGTAATGAGCACACCCTGATAATAACTCCTTAAGACTCCCTATACCCTCTGATATACTGCTGGTTTTTAGGGAGTCAAAAAAATCCCTTTGGCAGTGCCTGATCTTTTTACCCGAATGTTAACTCTATGAAATTTCACCCTTTTTTTCTTCAGATCATCCTTAAATTATCCGTAGCCTAGACAAACAATGTATAAGCAAAAGAATGAGGTTTTGTTACAGCTCAACAAGTTGATTTTAAACCCAAATGCTGCATCAGCTGTGTGTTTTGACTGGCTGAGGATTTAAAAGGATGAGTGTGTTCTGGGTACACACACAGCCAGAACTTAGACTGTCCCACTAACCTTGATAGGAACCTTGGTCATGGGCAAACTCCGTTGATGAGGAACTCAATTCTCTGTAACGGGGGTTCAAATATAGGATCTAACCCAATCCATTGATCAGAAGAATTCTACAATAGAAAATAGCAATTGCGGACATATTTTATCTCCAAGAGGCCTTAGAAATCATTTAATATAACATTTCTCAAATTGGTTGAGAAGGGGACAATAATCAGAATTACCTAGTGCAGTGAGGAAGAGAATGGAGAAGTGCTGAGAATATACAGATTTTCAAAGTTCCAGAGAGATCCTTTTAAACTTTTATTATATATATAATGTACAAATCATTAATCCAAACAGAGCTTTACAGCCCAGGCTACCGTTCAAGCCATCGAGGGAGCTTTCAAAAATCTTGTAATCCAGGAGGGAGTCAAGATGGCGGAGAAATAGGAGGCTGAGACGACATCAGCCAGCAGGAGATCAGCTAGATAGCCTATCAAACCATTCCGAACACCTACAAATCCAACAGGAGATCGAAGAGAAGAAAAACAACAATTCTAGAAACAGAAAATCGACCACTTTCTGAAAGGTAGGACCAGCGGAGAAGTGAATCCAACGCGAAGGGAAGATAGACCCCAGGGGGAGGGGCCGGCTCCCGGCAAGCTGCGGAGCACAAAATCAGAACTTCTAAAAGTCGGCTCCACGGAGGGACATCGCTCCAGAAGCTAAACTGGGGTGAAAACCTCGTGGGGACAGCGTGGACTCAGGTCCCACAGGGTCACAGAAGGATCGGGGGTGTCTGAGTGTCGCAGAGCTCACAGGTATTAGAGCGGGGAAGTCGGCTGCGGAAACAGAGCCGAGATTTCCTAGTGGTCTGTGACACGGACCAGTGCTCTGTGGCACTAGCCGGTGCTCGGTGCGAGGGGTCCCCACAAGATCCGGGGAGACTCCGACCCGGGAGAGCTCAGGGATCTATGGGCTCCGGAGACTCCAGGTGGGACTCTGCCAGAGACAGAGACGCTTGATCACAGGCTGGGTGAGCTCGGAGCACTCCCAGAAGCCAGTGAAACGGGACTGCTTACGCACGATTTTCTCTGAGCGCGGTCTGCAGGCGCGCACGGTCTGCAGGCGCGCGCGGTCTGCGGGTGCGCGCAGTGTCGGCGGGCCTGCGGGGTCTGCGGGCCTGCGGTGTCTGCTGGCGCGCGGTGTCTGCGAGCGGACGCGTGCGCGCACTCTCCGGCGCAAACGTGGGCGAGGGAGTCTGGAGGGATTAAAC
>RCUC01145019.1:0-23130 GCA_003697995.1 Taxidea taxus jeffersonii
AAAAATAGTAATTACAAATTTATTGTGAGAAACACTACCAGAACAGTGTTTTCGAAATGCTATTGAAGAAAGGAAAGTGACTAACTACTTCTGAATGTAATAAGTTGAGGAAGGCCACACAGAGGATATTAGAACTAGTTTTTGAAATAGGAATAGAAGTTTCAAACTAGTAAATTGTGTTTATCACAAGATGCATTAAAAATGGTTTGAATAGATACTTGTGCTGAATAAAAATATGAGGAGTCTATACCAAAATAAACAAGAAGGTTTCAACTATGCTTAATAGGAGTTTACATTCACATAAATAATCTAAAAACAATTGATATTTTTAGTTTACAAAATGCCTAGATGTCTAAAATTAGATAATCTAATAATATCTAGTAATATTTAAATTTCACCAGAATTCTTTAATCTTAACAATAAGTTCTTTTGAAATTAATTATTAATATTTTCTTAAACCACCTTTTTCAATAATCCCTAAACCCTATAGTTCAGTATAGTTCAGCCCTAAGAGATTTAGGCTCAATTAAGATAACAGGTCCTATGTAATAACATAATTAAAACATTACAAGTAGAGTGTCCTGAATTCTAGAATTATATACTTGAGAATTATCTAGAATATTTCAGATTCATCTAATACAACATCATTATTTTGTAAAGAAAATTGAGGCCCAGCAGAGAATGTAATGAAAAGCTAGTTTATATTGCTGGATCATTCTTTCTTTCATTTATTCAGTATTTATAAGGGCCTAATATACTCAAAGCCTTGTATTAGATGTTATTAATGTTAAAGTAATATATATGAGTGGCACAATGGTGTTTCTTTCTCAAGAAGTTTATAGTCATGCCATTTAAAAAATAATCATTAAGATGTGTTTCTCCACATAATTTAGTTTAACATTGTTTTACTTTTATATTATGAATATATATTTTTTCAATATGTAGACAAGTTCTGTCAGCTGTTAATGAGCAGTATTGATAGCTGCTGTTTTCAAGTATAAAATGTAGATATATTCTTATGAAGAGTTCTTATATATATATATATTATATATCAATATATAATTATAAACTCTCTTTTATTCTTTGTCCTAGTAGAATATTAACTTAGATGATTATAACATGCTATAGAGTCAAATGTGTTATGAGAATTTTATAGTCATAGCTCCTGTTTATTTTGACATAGTATAGTCAGTTTTTCCATAGTAGTCAATTTTTCCATAGTATGTTTAATAGTATTTTTAATCTACCAATAGGATCAAACAGAGCTTTAGTTTGATTTACTAATAGGAAATTGCATTTAACTAAAATTGAATATGATGTGGACTCCCCCCTCTTTATAACAGCACCCTAAAAGAAAACCTATTTTAATCATCAGTTTTTGACTAGAATTCTTTTTAATTTTTATTTTTTTTTACCTTTAAGATAAGAGTGGTTAATTCAGCATAAAACTTCATTTTAGGTCAGCAGTTTTAATCTAAACAAAAGCAGTATTTTTTTTCATTTTTATCATTAGCAATATTTTCTTCAAGTTAGCTTGTCTTAGCACTTACATTGCTTAACAGAAAAGAGAAAACACAATCAGACAAGCTGAAATTTCTAGTTTAATTCAAATATCAAATTCTGATATTTAACAACTTTGTTCAAAAAACCCCTGTAATATTACAAAAACTTTATTTATTATATTGAAGTAATAGATTTTGGGTGCCTACTATATGCCTTCCACTAATAGGCTATCTGGCTACATGTAAAATTTTAAGTATTTTCAACAGCTTGTAAGCAACTAATAGTGTTTCCAAAAATTCTATTAATAGTTTTGTAGAGTATACATTTGTAAATCTAAAATATGTTCTTTTTAATCTTCAAAAGCAATAGCACAAGAAGTTAATTTATGCATGATTACTTAGATATTTATGGATATTGATATATGGCCATCAAATATTAAGGTTTTTATTGAACATATTATCTCTTTGCTAAGCATGTCATGAATTCCAAAGAAGTAGAATATGGTCTTTATTTTTAAAGGAAAATTTGTAGGGATAAAACTGCAGAGAAAAATTATCTGTCACATCTAAGGAGAAGAATTGCTACAGAATCAATATGATATGTGAGTGGGGATGAGTTATAGCTATCTTCAAATGTGTGATGTGTTATTATATGTAAGAGAGATCAAAGTTGTTTGGCCATAGGTTGTAGAACTTGTGTGGAATCACAGGAAGATAAAAAAATATTATAAAGAAGACTTCTGACGTCGAGTTTTGTTCAAATACAGATTTTGTGTTTCAGGAAGCAGTAAATTCCCAAATAACTAATAAGATATTCAAGCATAGCTTGATGGACAAATTAGATAGTTAGAAAGCATTTAAGCATCAAAGACTATATCAGTAATATGATTGTTACTGCCCTTCTAATCCTAAGTATCTATAAATCTATCCAGATATATATTAAGTGTATTTACCATCATCTTCTATTTCCTCTTGATGTTTGAATTGATGTGGACTTATTGTTATGGTTATCACATTGTATAGCCAATGTTAAAATAACCACAGATGTGGCCAGCACTAGTATCAAGGAAGTTGAATATTGGCTCTCTCCTTATTTCAATAGATGAGAACTCAGCCACATATACACTTCTTTCAGAGATCAGTGCCTACTTATATACCTTAAATTCTAAAAACTCTCCATTTGAGGATCTAATTCTAGCTTTTTCAGTTAGTGTCTAAGATGACAGAGTTGCTTTCTTCAGGATCTCCTTTTCTTTTTTGTTTTCTTTCCTCTTCTTTTCTTCCTTCCTTCCTTTTTGTATTTTCTTTCTGGATTTTTCCCCTTCATCTCTTTCTCTCAGTCTGTTTCTTTTCCCACTTCTTTTCTTTAACAATTTTTGTTCCTTCTTTCCTCCCTCCTTCTCTGCTTCCCTCTTTACCTTTGCTTCCCTTCCTTCCTTCTTCAACAAGTGTTTACTGAGTTACTTACTCACCAGACTCTCTTCCAGTTGTTGAGTAAGTGACATTGAACAAAAATGAGTAGACCCTGCTTCACTGAGTTTATATTCAATTGAGGAGAAAAAGACAATATGCAAATAAACAAAAAAGGATGATGGTCTCAGGGATGGTGCAGAAAATTAAAACAGGTTGTGCAATATATGGGTGACTACCTTAGTTTGGAGAGCAGGAAAGGCCTCTGAGGAGGTAAAAGTTAAAGTGAGACCTGAACATCACAGAAGAAGACAGCCATGTTAAGATCACAGGAGAAAGCATATCACATAGAGAAAACAACTAGCTAGAAGGAGTTTGAATTTTGCTTGAGAAAAAGCCCAGTGTGCTGGAGTTCAGTGGCCAAGAAGGGGAGGGGTGGAGATGAGGTGGGAAACTGGTGGAAATCACAGATCATGTAGGTTCTGAGGCTGAGGTAAAGAGTTTTATTTTAATCTAAATGAGGCAGGAGCCACTGGCAGTCTTTAGCAGGGAAGTAATATTATCTAATATAACTTTCTTTAAGATGTTATTTCAACAGGAAATTTAAAAATTACATAGGAGCAGACAGACATATTAGTAATGTATACAAAGGTGCAAATAATAGTTGATAGAGACTGGGAGTCCAAGTCTTAGACTATGCTTCTCAATCTTCAATGTGAATACAAATCACCTGGCAGTCTTTTTCAAATGCAGATTGTGATTTGGTGGAATTGGGTGGGATCTGGGGTTCTGCACTTCTAACAAGACTACAGGTTATTTGATACACCGAATAGCAATAATTTACATGAGGATGGTTATCATGGAGAGCATTACTTGTCAAATAGTACCTGCTCTCTCTCCAGTCTCCAAGAGATCTTGTTCTCCACTTGAAATATTCCCAAAGCTGAAAAACTATCTCAGAAATTATAGTAAAAGTTATATTTTAATTCTGTAGGAATTACTCTAGTGGTGGGAAATTCATGAGTAGAGGGGATATTTTAGGGCAGATGGATTTCTTGGGTCAATTTTAATGACAGTAATTCTGTCAACTCCTAAGAATGACTAAGCTGATTATATTAGTTATGATTTCACTGGGAAGATGAATGAATGTATGGATAAATGATGAAAGCATTTCCACATCAAATTTTAATTCATCTGTTAGTTTTAACTTTTATACTAAAATCTACAACTTGGAAGGATTTTTTTAAATGTATTATCAAATAACAGAAAGAAAAAAATATGAAGATTAGTTTCCCTTTACTTACCATGTATCAAATCTCTGGAGGGTTAATTTATAGATAGAAGCAAACCAGTGAAAAGCAGGATACAAAATTTGATTATCAAATCAAAAATATTAATGATTGAATAATTAACCATTATCTTCTATTTTATATAAATGGCAAGTGGCATTTGCCTGCTTGAATTCCCAGGTCTTTCTTTATGAGACTAAGTGATGTATTGATTTTCATGTATGTATAACATAAATGATAACAGAATAGAGAGTTTATAACTTTTTGAAAATTATCTGGTTGCATATGATTCTTGTAAGCTATTTTTATTATATTAATTATTGATTTTATGTAAAAATTTGATATTGGTCAAATATATATTTAATAGATAGGGAATTATTAACATTTAGATGAGTGTACTACATATAAATATTGACTATTGCATGCTTTATCAATATCTTGTCATTTTTTGTTTTTTTCATTGTTTTCTTGACTTTTTTCTAATTATATTATGTGGTGGAAAACTGTGTTCAGTGTCAATATTTGTAGCAATTTAAAAATCCATGTCTAGAAATGTACCGATTTATTATTTAAATACATAATTATTTATCGATTGTCATCCTCATATTCTATTCCATTACCACATTTCATCACATCTGTAAAATTGTCAAAACTATGCTATTCATACCAGTAGATATATATTTATATTTCTAATTCTTTTATATTTTGTTGAATAAGTTGCTCTTAAGGGAGAAGGAAGAGAAAAAATAAAATGTTAGAATTTACTTGATAATAGGTTTATGCATTTTAAAAAGGTACTAGATAAAAATACCCTGAATGCCTGAGGACCTTTATGACAATATTAAGCAATGAAAACATTTTTTTCACAACTGAAAAATTTGCAAGTAACTATTTTAACATTTTTATCCAATGCTACCCCTTAAGCCATGCTTTTGAGTTATCCCTTTGCAGGGATTTTAAGAACTACTGATGACCCCGTGTTTCTGTTTTCCTTTGAGTAGATTTTAGAAAGATATATCTTTTCATGTTAATTGGAACTATCATCTCAAGAACAATGGTCTTCAAAAATGCTATTTTTTTCAGATTTTCAACCCCATCATTATACTTGTCAGTAGTTGTTAATCATATATCTTAGTAGCTTACTCCTTATATTAACATGCCATTTCTCATTTTTATAGAATGGGCAAACAAAGGAAGAAAATATATAGTACATTGATTAAAAAGGAAAGCTTAAAGTTTGGAGATGAAAATGGTTTTATGTGTCATTGATTTCCCCTGATGGTTACCAGAGCTCATTATTTTACCTGTGAATGATGGTCACAGTAAATGTGATGCTTGTCACTTTTAAATCTTTTCCCTTGTTAAAATATTTTGAAGGGGCTAGACTTTCTATTTGTGCTCAAAGTTGGTGCCAAAGTGGACTCCTCTGCTTTTTGGAGTATGAAGGGATGGTCCTATGTTAGAGACATTTTTAACTTGTTCAGAATTATTTCAGGGCATTTTCACCCACTTTTGCAACAAGCTGCTTCCCTTGCATGTAGTTTTCTAGAGCATATGGCTGCCCTGCTGTGCACAGAGTGAAATCACACAATTAAGTTTTATAATTTTAGGAAGAGCAGAGCCTTCATATATGGCAGAACAGCATGGTATTAGGTTTGGGGTGCATTGCATAGAATATTTTTCTCTTCACAATTACATCATTTATATTCTAAATCATAGACTATTGCTTTTTAGTGCTGATGGTTGATTTTTCTTTATTTAAATATTCTTCAAAAGGCATTTCTTCCTCAATACTAAATGGGATTAAAGTGAAAATTTTCTAGATTGACTTTTGTCTAGATCCTAGAAAAGTTAGACATTTTTCATTTATAAGGCTTACCTTAAGAAAAAAAATTATCAACTCTCCTGAACTTTCCATTAGAAAGGAATGCAGCCAAAGATGGTTTAACTAAAAAAGATTACAGGATGATTTGAAATTCATATAGCAGTTGGCTTGTACCACACCTTTTTTATTCATCTGTTCACATTTTTAAAATAAAGTATTAAAAGACTTCAAGCCATAGGACTATACTTGGTACTATAAGTAAATAATCAATATCTCCATTCCATATTAAGTTAATGAAGCCAATTCTGCTCTATATTAAAGCAAAACATGCTTAAAGTCAGATATTGTTGACCACTTAAATTTTATATGATAAGCTTTGATTTAAAAAGTAATTTATGATAGTATATTCTAACCCCATTTATTTGTGGTTTTCTGGATATACACTTGAGAGTTCTGATTAAATATATGGAATGTTGTTATTCCATAGTCAGAAGGTGGTATAGCCACTAGGATTGAAGTATCAGAATCAACTGGATGAACATACTTAACTAAAATATGTATTACCTTGGGCAATCTACTTAGCACTTCTTCATTTTACAGCTGTGGAAAGGAGGAAAATCATCCAATTTTGAGTAGATACTTTGTGGTTTAAAAAAGAGTAGGCATAGAGTGCCCATGCTTTAGATACACAACCAATAAATGAAAAGAGCCCACTTCTGGATCCAGTATACAAAGAAAATATGCTCTAGTAATATAAAAATTATATAAGGTAAAGTATGTGAACAAATTAAGAAAATAATTAACACAGAGTTTTAAATTTCTTAGGTTATTTCCTTAGAAATAAATATAGTTTAATGCAATATTGATAATTTTGGTAACAAATAATATATACAGCTTTATTTAACACTATCCATACTGACCTCAAGTATAAATTACACTGAAGTAATGTATAGCATTCAGTTCATCTTAGGTTTCTATTTACCTTTATTATTGTTTTTTTTTTGCCAGGTTACTCTTAATTCAGTTGCTTTCTAAGTTTAGTACAGCCAACTCACTTACCTTCTTATTTACCTTATCCTTGTGAATTCTCTTTGCTTCTTGGGCAGAGCAAAGAAATTGACAGAAAAAAGTAGATATGTGATCTAGCTCTTCAAAACATTTGCTAGGAATTAAGTAAACACTAATGGTAGGATTATGAGCGATGGTCACCCATATTTTTGCTTAAATGTTACCTTTTGAAGTATAAGAGTGGTTTTAAAAAACATTAAGAGATATTTAATACATATTTCCAATGATTTTCGTGTACCAGTGTTATATCCTTCAGAATCCATTAGGTAGGAGTGGAACATAGGCTAACTCAAGAAGGGTTTACCTACAAAGGGAATATTTCTAAATGTGTGGATGTAAATAAACCACAAGGGATCATGCTGTAATACAGAGTAGCAGCAGTTAGGCTTCACCATTGCTGACCCACTGGTATGAGTGGAGGGAGATGTTGGACAAAGATATGTGTATCAGTCTGGTATGAAAAAACTAGTGAGCTTGAGTTAAGGTCCTAGTCAACTCCAGTCAAAGTAATGGAGAGAGAACCTGCAGAATCATCCTGATCTCATTTCCCTCCCTCCCTCCATCTCAGTAGAATTCTCCAGAGAAGAAGGGAGCCTGTAGTTAGAATCTAGTGTTTCAGAAACTTAAATGTATATAAAAATCATCTGGGGATCTTCTTAAACCATAAATTCTAATTCAGTAGGTCTGTGGTAGGGCTTGGTAGTTTGCTTTTCTAACAAGTCTCCAGTTAGGATCAGCCCTTCTAGACAGTGCCACAGTTTATGTGGCAGGATGTAGCCTATTCTGATCAATCTTTTGCACAAACAAGGAAGAAGGCATGTAGACAATATAAAACATAGATGGGTTATGATCAGTTCTTTGCTGTCCTCAACATCATTTATTTAGTAGTATAACTCTGCATCAAATACAAGTATCAGAGCCCGTCTATGCTTGTTTTAAGCAGAAGCCAGGCAATGACACCAAGGCTTCCAGTGAAGAATAGATTAAAATATGATAATCTGAAACAAGAAAGATGAGGAAATAATATTACTTATTAGAGTAATAATATTTTCCTGGATTTTTTATTTAAAATTATTCCATGTACCAATGAAATTTGTAGTGGACAAATATATTCCACTGCCTCAATCTGATGATATTCATTAACTGTGGTCACTGTTATTCAAGCAGTTGTTTCTTTCCCAGTTAGTTTCATATTAGAAGGCATTATAGTGATCTCTGATGTCAAGTATAAAACAAATATTTGACATAAAATTACTTCATTTATTTTGAATAAAAAAGGGTTTTTTTGTTTTTGTTTTTTTAATAAGCCTGCAGTTGTATATTTTTTTGTTGAGATTATTTGGGAAGTTTTGCCTAATCCTCATATTCCCTAAAGCATTCTTGTGAAAACCATGGCTGTCCTAAGCATTCTACTTAAAAAAAAAAAAAAAGAACGTTATCATTTTTCATGTTATATTTTATAGTGAAATTCTCCTTAGTAAAAATATGAGAATTATGAAAAAGGAACAGAAATTACAAAATGAATAGAAAATCATTTCTATTCAAAAGAATATATCAAAATAAAAAAGGGCCTAGGAAAATGAATGGAGTGGATCTTAATATTTAATTGTAGAACTAAAGATAATTTAAAAAGCTCATTTGAAGCTATCAGAAAAATAAGGATGAAAATAATTAAAGGCAAAGAGAGTTTTAAAAGTTTTAAAAATGTCTGTGAACCACACCAATGGTGACTTTTCCCATATGGTGACTTTTATTATGCCAATTATAAGAATCCCTAAAGAGAATATAAAAAATCTCATATTTTTCTTATAATCCTGACATTTTACAGCACGCTGTAACTGAAAGACCTGTTAAGCCAAGCATTGCGGGTGGATCTGCTGTTATCTACATAAGTGTTTTGGATTCCTGAATTTGTTCCATTTCTGGGAGCAAAGAAAGCCCATACACAAACTTTAGAGTCTCTATTCTATAATTAGTTGTGTGATTTTTCAATTATTTGTCATCTATTATCTCAAATAAAAAGCAACAAAATTAATTCAGATTTGTGAAAATTAAGAAATTGATTTCATAAAGTATGATGTTTCCTTTCCACTCTAGTCACTCTGTTAGTTTCCCAAGTTAAAAAAAAAAAAAAGGCACTTTTTCTCAATCTAAAATAATTGAAAAATAAGATTTCAAAGGTTTAGGGTCTAGATTGACCTCATTAAAACTTTAAGACCTTATAGCTTTGGAATCTTCTTTTGTAAAAGTGAAAATGGGCCTGTTACAAGAATGCCTTAAAATATGCTGAATAATGATAACTTTGTTCATAAAAACTAGTATGATTGTCTAAGGATGTTTCTATATATTATATATATATATTTCTATATATTCTATATATTTTTATTAAGTTTACTATTTTGGTCAAAGGATTTAGGGATGATAGATGATATAGATATAGATATAGATGATCTATATATATCTAGATATCTAGATATATTTAGAAATCCAGGGAAAGTAGATGATTTGACTTATATACCATATCTGTACACAGTGAAAAAGACGTAACCCAGAATAGTTGAAAATTTTTAGTATATTACAGCTCCAATTGCATTAGCCTCTGAAACTGATTAGATCTTAAAATTATAACTGGTATTAACAATGATAAGAATAACTAACATTTATTAAACTCTTGCTGTGTTCTGATACCTGAAATATGTTGTAGGATTTAAGCATAGTGGTACAATATATAATTGTGCATTTTCTTTCAGCTAAAAATTGGACAACACATAGTTTTATATTTATATACTTGATATGCAAGATTCACTGCTAGGCACAAGCTAGCATGATAGCATAAATCAAAGTTTACAGATTTCAAAAAAAATTAGTGTCTGAACCTATTACTTATTCCTAGGAATTTTTAAAGGGATAATGTTTTAGATTTTAAGTAATTTCAGAATTGCATATGTATTATTTCTTACTACATTTAATTGATTTAATTCCATCATTTAAAATTTGAGAATATTTTGAATCTTATATATGCCTAATATGTAAGTCTCTATAAATGGCCTTTTCAGTGTTTTTGAACATATGTAGTTGTACCACTGCCTTTTTCATTAAATAGTGGCCAGTATCATTTCTCTCCTTTTAACATATTGTAAAATAGAATACTTTTCACTAAGATTCAGAAGCCACTTACAATATTTAGCTGAATTTTCTATTATGCCTTTTTAGTGTATAATCGAGAAACATGACCTAATTGTAAAATACTTCCAATCATTTTTAAAAATTATACTACAGACGTTTATAATGCAAAATTCTATTCTCAGATATTTGTATCAAGTGGTAAACCTTATATGAAAGATGGTTAAGGAGACATTCTAAGAATAGTGCCTAGCTTTTACTCCAGTGTCAGCATGGATTCTTGATCTTTCTTCTTCCAAGGATGATGTGGAAGGAGTGACTGATTAGCCTCCTTCATGCTAAATATGTCCCGAAGAAGTGTTTTGTTCTGCCAGCTTAGGATGTAGAGAATGGGTGTTAAATTTTAATGTGCTTAGGCCAATTACATGGAGCCAGCATTTCCTTTAAACAACAAATAAACAAACAAAAATGTATCCTTTTAACACAGTTTGATACTTCTTTTATCTCTCTATGTATTTTAAATTTGGGATAGAATCGTGCGTATTCCAATTACATCAGTCTTTCTTCTCTCTTTGGTCCAAATTCTGCACCTAAATACTTGAGAATAAATGAATGAATCTCTTAGAAGTGAATAGAGAAGTTAAATAACTTATCCATGTCTTTTGGGACTAGTACACAGGTCTCCCATATCCTACCCCTGTGATAGAAATGCTACAAATAGCACACCATTCTTTAACATGATAATGACCTGTAATAAAATTCCTAGCCAGTGATTGATTATATTTCTTTATACCCAGGTAAATGAATCTGCTGTCAATGGTGAGATGTGCTATAGTCTCTAAATCAAATGACCCACACATATATTAGTATTAATAACTAAAACAAAACCCAAAGGAAATTATTTTGTTAGTATAATTTACTTATTGAGTGTAAAGATAAAGGTAGGATTGTAATTAATTCAAAATAAGAAGTAAAAATTATACATCCAAGTATCATGATATAAAACACACTAGAAAAGAAATGCATTATTGTGCACTTGAAATGTTGAAATGAGGCAAAAATTACCCCCCAAACAATAAGATAGAATGACTCACTTTCTCAAAAGAAATGATTTACTTTTCCAAAGAACTATGATTTAATCACAGGTTCATAATGCAGCTACTGACACTTGCAACATAAATTATGGCCAAAATAAATACTACAAATCTGGAAGATTATGACATGAACAGAATGCGGCATTTATTTTATTTTTTTATTGTTTTAGAATATAATCTAGGTAGAAAATGGAAGGGAACAGTGAATAATGCTATTATTCTTCTACTAAAGTCCCATAGAAATCTGAAATATTTTTCCAATGAAAAAATGTTCTTCTCCGTAATAATAAACATGTCTTCTTTTCTTTTTCAAAGATCATAGTTCTGCAAAATTGCATACTATCTATATGTAGCAATGAAAGAGTATAAAAAATGCATGCATATGACTTTTGTGATTATGTAAGTAAGGAGTCTATTAATTTTCAAATAAGGAACTTGAAGCCAGGAGATGTCTTATGACTTCAAGTTTTACAAGTTCAGCGATAGTGGGAACAGTTAAACATGGAAGTTACACGAGTTTTAAGAAACATCAATTGCCATTTTTTTTTTAAGTTTTAAAATGCATTTTTGAATTCCAATTGATTTTGAAGATAACAGAATAATAATTGATCTGAAAAATACTGCAGTGCTAATCCCCTAGAGTGGTTTAAAAGTACTTTAACAAAGATCACAGAAACAAAAATGTTTTTTTTTAGTGTCCAGGGCTTACAACTAACAAAAGAAAAAAAAAGAGGTGAATTGTGGATATGATTGTTGCCCAGTAATAGTCATTTTTCCAGACTTTTTCCATATTACAAATTATTTCCTTTATGCTAACAAAAGCACAAGTAAAACCAAAAAAGCAATAAATAAAAAGTTAACAAAAACTGTTTAGTATGTGGAATGCAGAAGAAAACAAATAGATATTTGTGCACATGTCTACATGCCTTGCATTTAATGAACTTTTTAAGAAATATTAGAAAGTACATAGTTTAATATATTCAAAAATAGCTTTATGCATGAAACTACTTCTACTTGAACATTCATTCTTTTATCACTTTTTTCCTTCTGATTTATGATTAATAAAGGAAATCCTCCCAACAAAATATATTTAGTTAAATGAGCCAAGATTTACAGTATTGCATGTGTTCATTCGGTCATACGCTCAGATGTCCCACACGAAAAAAATTGCTATTTCTGCTTTTGGGAAGCTCATGAAAGGAGTTGACACAAATAACACACAATCATTTAACACTTTTTTAAACCTGTATTTATAGACAACATATTTTAATTTAGTTCCATGATAAAATAAATTTCACATGCTTATTACTGAAATATACCTGTTAAAAAGATCAGATTAATTTTATAATAAGTTAAATGCAGTTAATAGAAGCACTCATTGCTTAATGGTATGTTGTTATTTAATACATATACCTCGTAATACATAATAACATTTATATTTTATGGCATATGCTTTCAATTTAACATTTCACTGACACATAATTTAGAGTAGGTCTTGTAATTGGTACTTGCAATATTTGTCCTTTAATTTTTTTCTAAAGAGATATACATTATGTGTTCTTTTTATTGAAATCATAAAAAGATCTAAAGTGTATGTTTACTGCTTAACATAAGGTTTTTTCTGAATTAAAATTTTGTATTATTTTCCATTCACTCCTTTTTCTCCTCTAAAATGGATATTCCCCTGGCCTTCCCTCTTTTGCATCTGTATTACATTATAACAAATTTTTTAAAAGATAGATTTTTTTTCTTCAATTTAAATAGAAAAATAGATGCTTAAGAGAGAAAATAACAATAATAATAAAGTTGGGTCTTTTTAGAATCAGGAAACTATTTAAAACTCTTTTGTCTGAGGTGATAAGCTATTTAGGTATTGTTCAACCACATAGTCTAAATGGAAGCACCTTACATAAACATTACACACACACACACACACACACACACACACACACCCCTCTGTAGTTTTCAACATTTTTTATTCCCAGTTACACATTACAGAATTGAGCTCTTTTTGACTTTCTGGACTTTTCTTCAATTTTGGCCTTTGGGTTTATAAATTTTTCATTTATTTTTCTTTATTCCTTAAAAAATTCCAGATACATGTTAAAACTACCATGAAATCTTCAGGCTCATCTGTCATAGTTGAAGTCAAATTTTAGAGTGCAGAGGAAAGTCAAGATAGAATTCCTATTTAAAATTCATGTTTGGATTGGGATTATCCAGAAATATGCCTCAAATATAAAATGTTTATTTTATTAAGAAGAATTTAAGGACAGCATTTTAAGGAAATAATTTAAGGAAATTTAAGGAAAATTCACAAAATGGCAGAACTAACTTTAGAGCAGTTGAATACTCCAGTAGAATTAAACTCTGGCTTACCATGAGGAAAGAGATGTGGAAGAGAGTTACACCAGCACAACTTGAGAGACAGAGGTAGTCATTATTTTGCTGATAATCTCAGAACTATGAAGAGAGACTGAGCTGTCATCTAGTCTTAGCTTTTTATTTTAAGAGAAAAGGCTGAGGTAAAAAGACATATTCTTGTTAAAATCACACAACTAATAATTCTAAGAATCAGGTCTCTTAAATACTACTCCAATGGTCATTTCCTTCTTTTTTAAAACACAATTTATATAAATAGTTTGTAATTATATATTCTAGTAAATCATCAGACCCTGTCTCTACTTTTCTACTTTTGAGGTATTAATAAGAAATGAATCACATAAAATTTTTCAAAACCAATAAAATACCCATGATATGAACTAGGTGGGTAAAACAGCAAGTAAGAATTAGTGAAATGATCATTTTAAACTATCTAACAGAAACAAGTATTGCCTTTTTTTCCAGTTCATGGCATGAACAAAACCTAATTGCCTAAAGTTATCCCTAGCCTGTAAGTCTTATAAAAATCATTATGTAAAGCTTTCTAAATTTTAATTGAAGAAGTTAAATATGCCTCTTGCATTATTGTTCATGATGATTTTTAAAAGAAAATAATTTATATTTAAATATCTCATGAGATCAGGTTGCGTATATTTTTTTTAATTGCTGGGGTTTCAATTGAATAGATTTCCTTTATTTCACTTGGTGTCATTATTGTTTATCACTTTTAAAAAGTACATAGCACTCTAGTTAATCCAGTAATTTATATTTAAAAAAATACTTATTTTCTTTCATCTAAAATACCTGGAAAATATTTTTAAAATATTTCAGTTACTTCAGTGAATTTATATTTATATTTTAGGTAAATCCAGTCATATCTATTTTAATACAGTGCACAGTGAAACAGACCAGCCTCTTATGATATTGACTTTCAATATCATAATATCAAAAACAATAACAAGTTATTTTAGATGAAACCCAAAGAGTTGTAATTCACTTTTATAAAATTTATAGACCATAATGTCAAAAGCCATGACTTTGAAAGGAAAGAGTTATTGGCAGAAATACTAAAATTAAAAAAAAGAAATACTAAAATGTATCTTAAATTTTTCCAATACCATTTTCTTAAGTATGTCCTAATATTTTACTTAGGCTAAATTACCTAAAAAATATATTAGTTTAAGAATCTTGTTCATTAAATTCTTCCCACTTTTATAATGTCTCAGTATTTTTATTTTTCTAGTTTAATTTTTCCACAAAATTTGATGAATTCAAGTTATATAAAGTGTTAATGTTTTGCTCTCATATAAAAACTTGCATAATATTTAAAAACATATCCACACATATATATGCAGGGTTCTCCCTATAGAACACTTAAAATCCTTCACTACTGCTTAGTATTTTACTACTTAGTGATTATATTGCTGTATTTTCTTTTTTATTTTCTTCTGGGTACCCTATATCAGGCTTAAGAAAGCAGTTTCTTTAACTTGCATAATTCAATGCTAACAAAATTTGTTAACTTGAATTTTATTTTAAAATTGTATATCCTGATACATGTTTTTGTTTGTTTTCTTAACTAGTGAAAAAGGCCATAGATTTTAAATCTAGAGGATTTAAATTGTTTCCAGGGAAAGACAACAGCAACAAGTTTTCTATCTGTGAGTGTACTCCTTTTTGTTACTTTCTCTAGTGCAAGAGTGAAGTTTGTGGTGTCTGTGTTGTTTGTGTGTGTTTTATAAAAATGTTTGTGTATTTACCAAATTAACTGCATTAATATCTATATAACATGCATGATTACTATTCAATATTTTCTTGTATTTAATGTAAATTGAGTTATCAGATTAATGTAAACTTCCAAGCTGAGACTGTTTCAAATGGAAAAATTCTCATTGAGCTAGTATGTTGGATAGCATTCTTGTTTTGTAATTCTAGGATGTGAGATTACAAAAAAGTGAAATTTCTTAAATTGGTAATTTCTTAAATTGGTGACTTCTTATAGGAATTTTTGTTCAACATAATTATTTTGCTAAGGAAAAAGTTTCTTTTTATAGTAATTTTTTATTTAAGAAAAAATATATTCTGTTTGAATTAACTTATCCACGACCTTTAAGTCAAGTGTTTTATAAATTAATTAGTTAACTATAGAATTAATTTTTGTTTTCTCTTGAAAATCACAAAATGGCCTGAAATACACATATTTATGTGCTGCCCCAGTACACAATTTTGCTTAATATTCAGGGCTTTATATATCATCTGAAGTTCATCCTTTAATCTCAAATTAAGAATCGCTGTATTAGAGCATTCATATTTACTATTGTAAACAAACATATAGTAAATTTTTTAGGAGAGCTATGCTACTTGTATTTGTATTATAAATCAATAAAAGTTTGTAGGAATTTTCTAACTTATTGCTCATTATATGTATATATAATACAGTTGGAAAGAAACCATTAATGATATAACATCTAACTGCTAAAATGATATATTGATGATAAATAAGATGATCATAAATATCATATGTTATTTTTAACAGGAATATATTTTTAGCATTATCCAATTCCAAATAATCTGATGAAATGAGTTTATAGTTCTTTCATTAACAAAGATTATTCATTATGGTTATATTGGAAAAGGATTTTATCTTCATGTTTATTGACTTGTATATATAATGGCAAATGTCAGAAATTGAGTAGTTACATCAACTACCAAAAAAAACCCAACAACTATGATTTTACATTTTGTTAGATTTGCAAATAATGAGCCAAAAATAGCAGATATCAGTAGGAAATCATTTATCAAATTAAGTTACCTTTTGCAAAGCACTACACAGTTCATTTCAAAGTACTTAGCTATTTGATTATGATTTCTTATTACATTTTGGGTGTTAAAAACATATCTGTGTTTAGGAAAAGTAGTGTTACAGTAATTTTCTTATATATAAATTTTTGATACATTTTGGAAGGAAATTATTCCTATAAAAGAATCTGCAAACTTAAATATTAGGTTGACAACCTTTTTTTCTAATATTTTATCTAGCTAATGTATCTAGTTTGGAACTCTAAGTAGAATTACAAACTATGCTGGTTCACCCTTTGGCTCATTTTGGCTATATAAATGTTATTTTATAGGCTATGTGCTTTGAGTTTTCAGATGTCCTGGGAAATTCAGGCTATTTATGCTAAAATGGGCTAAGATTTATCAAGGCATTAGGATGCATGCAATTGTCTATATTTGGTATATTGCCTTAGTGGACATATTTATCATTTTCATTGCTCTTGCATAAGTTATGGAGGTAAACAAGAAAGGAATTTGGATGTGACAGTGTATCTGTTACACCAAAAACCTAATTCTTTTAAAATATTTTATTTAAAGAACAATTGATTTAAAATTGTCAGGAGGGGATGCCTGGGTGGCTCAGTTGGTTAAGCGGCTGCCTTCGGCTCAGGTCATGATCCCAGCGTCCTGGGATCGGGTCGCACATTGGGCTCCTTGCTCAGCAGTGAGCCTGCTTCTCCCTCTGCCTCTGCCTGCCACTCTGTCTGCCTGTGCTCACTCCTGCTCTCTCTCTCTATCTGACAAATAAATAAAAAAAACCTTTAAAATAAAATAAAATAATTGTCAGGAGAAAAGTTAATGAGGCAAAAAAAGTTAAACATGAAACAAAAATCTTAATTTATTTCATAATTTAAAAACTTAGTGTGCATTTACCTATTATATCTTATGTAAAAAGATAAAAACTATTCTTACGCTTTTTAATTTTTATTTTTAATATAAATAATCACAAATAGAAACAAATTATGTTTCTTATAGTCACAAAATAACAAACCAACATTATATCAAATTTTATTTCACTACATTTTTATCAGGTAGTTCATCATTTCAAAAGCATATTCTCTATGGCTGTTTATAGAATAGGATTACATTGTTTTAATTTTTAACATTATTATTTATCTATTAACAAGTAAGCATTTGAGTCTTCTTCTCTCTGGTATCATTTATTCAACACAGGGCCAAATAATTTTAAAAGGATATAATTCTTATATAAACCTTTCAAATGAAAAAATAACCACCACCACAATGAAAAATACCTTGCATTTTTTTAAAAAATACAGTCAATTCTGTTACTGGAACTGCCAGAAGTGAGCATAAGTGAGGAGGAAATGAACTATACACGTTGCCAAAGCATGTCTTCCCACAGTAGCACCTTTAAAGTTTAACTAGGAAACAAATTAATGAGAGATCCAGGAAGCTACAGCAGTGTTTGTGGGGAGCATTTGGTTGTTTAAATGCTAACTTAGATTCTTTTTCCAGCTTTAATTCCTGACCTCCAAAAGCCTCTATTCATTCCTTGTTTTTCATCAAAAAGTGTAGATTTGTCAATAAAGGGAAAAATGTAGATTTTAGGTTTTAAAGATAAAAACATTTTGAAAGATATTTTAAAATGTTGAACTTAGTGAACTAGTAGTCTTGCCAACTTTTCTACCAGAGTCTTCTAGACTATTAAGGTAAAATTATGAAGAAACTCAGAGCTTCCCATAATATTTTTTTTCAATTTTATTTTATCTTCAAATCCATACTTTCATTCATTTAATGTTATTCGTCCATTCTACGATTTCTTTCTTTCTATTTATTTATTTATTTATTTATTTATTTGACAGATCACAAGTAGGCAGAGAGGCAGGCAAAGAGAGAAGGAGAAGCAGGCTTCCTGCTGAGCAGAGAGCCAGATGCAGGGCTCAATCCCAGAACCCTGGGATCATGACCTGAGTCTAAGGCAGAGGCTTAACCCACTGAGCCACCCAGGCCCCCCATTCTATGATTTCTATTTGAGCTACTTCTCCAAGGCAACACCATGCTAGACTAAGAAGGTAAAAGAGGGAATAAAATAAAGACTCAGATGGCAAAGATCCAACATTTTATTGGGAAGCTAAATGAGTTAAGAGGCAATTCTTTGTAGAATATATGGTATAAAATAACTCTGTTAACATCCATGATGTTTGAGTTCAGAACAAGATCCAAAACACTGTATTTCATAATGTGGAATAAAAATTTTAAATCTAATATAAAAGAGTCTAAGAAAAGTGGCAATGTAACCAGCTGGGTGAGGTAATGTAGAGGAGACATCTTTCCAGAATCTACTTGTTTTTATTTTTGAAGTAAATTATTTGCCATATACAATCAGAAACCTTAGAAAACTTGTTTATCATAAACTACCCTTAAGATTGTTGTGAAGATTAAATGAGTTGATACATGTAAAAGATGAATATTTCCTGACATATATCTTTATGTTGACTAAGTTTATAATGTTTTCACGCTAGAACATGTAATAATATGGTAAATTAATGAAGATTCCTGTAGCACATTAATAAGCTTATATAAACCCATAAGCCCATAACTTCAGTGTTATAAGAAATTAAAGTTCATTTGTTTGTGTTTTAAATCCTGTACCTCCCATCTCTTATCCCCTTTTGTGTGGGGCAAAGAACTCATGTTGCATTCATGATAATAATGGACATAATATCTTTAGAGATCAGAGCAAAAAACAGTATTCCCCATAGTGATGCTCTTTTCAAGAGACTGTACGCAGTCCATGTCATTAAACATTTAAAGAACACTCATATTTTTACTACTCCACAAATTACTATTCAACTTTAAAGAAGTAAAATTGATAAATCTAATTGCTTAACCATCATAAGTAGTGAAAGCAACTAACTACTGAATGAATACTACTAACTTCATTTGAATATCTTGGTATCACTAGCTATAGGCAGTTATGAAATATTGATATTTGAGAAAAATAAAATATTACACACTTTGTTCTTTATTTTTTAAGTTGTATATATTTTCAAAGAATATTAAATGCATGTATCATGCAGCAGCTGTCCCCTTATGTTTACATTTTTAATTGGAAAGGCTTTCCCTATTGCAGATACCCAAAAACAGTGGTTTAAAGGACAGTTCCAAACAGGCAAAAAATAATTTAACAATTAAAACCTTAAGGACTAGAATTAATTAAAAATGGTAAAAATTATAGATATGCTTTGCATTTTAAGATAAAACATTTGGTAAAGAGTGTTCAATTGTAATTCATGATGTTGTTTTGCCTTGCTAAGCTTTCTGGACAGGATAGTGGGCTTAGGGTTCAAGAGTAGAGTTTTTTGAGTCAGACTGCCAAGGTTTAAACCTAGATTAAGACACTAACTAATGGTAAGGCTGTGGAAACATTTTTAACTTCTTCATACCTCAGTTTCCTCAGCTGTAGGAAGTATATAATAATAGTAGCTCCTTTTAGATTGTTAGAAGTTGGTATGTGTAAAGGATGTAGAATAGGTCCTGACACATAGTATCGTGTTAAGCATAAGCTATTTTTAAAATTCATATTAACCCCAGGCTTACTTTTTTTATATGAGGTATAATGATTATGAAATAGGAAAAATTGATTTTATTATTTCCATTTTCTAATAATGTATTCACAGATCACTTTTATTTTAACCTACAATCTGTGTTATATACATTGTAGTAAAATAAAGTAGGTAAGCTCAAGTCATGCCACTTATTTTCTTTATATCTATTCCATGTCAAAAAATCACATTTAAACAACATAAACTACAACATGTTCAGAAAACATTTTAAAATAGGAAAGAGAATGCTTCCCATAGAAAGTACTTGATTCATTGAAAACTTGAATACCAGCTATTGTTGTTAATCAAATGACTGGGGTATATTAACTGAGAAGTTATTATGCCTTACCTAGGCATTGTGAGTATATAAAAATAATTATGTTTTTCTCTTACCTTTATCAAATATATACTTTTTTTGTATATATGACTAAGGAATGTGAAACTAATTTATAATATGATAAAGAATTTTAAAACTAAACAAAATTTCCCATGTTATGTACTATGTGAATTAGAATAGTATGGTAAAATTAGAGGCTGTATTTTGGAAAAAGTGAGATTTGAACTGAGTCTTGAAAATTAGTTAGAATTTTGATACCTAAGGAGGAAGAAAGGGCAAACATGGAGATAGGAAGAAGTACAAATAAAGCAGGGGTGATCGTGGCTTACTAGTAAAACTACAGAACAATGAAAGACACATTGGATTTTGATTGTGGATTAGTGGGAAATACAATTGATGTAGTAGAAATCTCAAATCATAGGATATTTGTACAGTAATAAAAATGTTTTTTGAAGAATTTTAGTTCTCCTCTAGAACTCAAGATGGATTGGAGGTGAATAATAATGGAGTGTGCAAAAACATCAATGATTACATTGGGTCTGAGCATGCACATGAGATAACAATGGGAAATTTGGTGGGATTACCTAGTGGTAGATCATTGAAGGAGCAAGAAAGGATCTTGGAGAAAATGACAGAACAATATATTGGAACTTGTTAGCAAAGAGGTAATTTCTTCAAGCCATGAGGGAAATATAAAATATGGAGAACTGTAGGCCAATGCCTTTGCATTTTCCACTATCAAGTAAAAGAATGGTCAAAAGAAAGAGAATAGGGAAAACAAAAACAAAACAAAACAAAAATACCAAAAAAAGAAAACAAACCAACAAAAACAACCCAGAGAGGTAAAGAGGAATGAAACAAGTCAGGAGAGCAAGAAAAAATAAAACTATCATAATTTTGCAGAGATTGCTGTATGTGTAATAAAGTTGTCAATAAGGATATTGGTTGGAGATATTTAAAAAGTGATTTTTATAGACTGAAGTGCACAAATGCAAAATTTCATATATAATTGAAAATATGATTTTACCAGAATTATGACTGTTGGGACATTATCTGATACTTACCTTGTTGTCTGATAAATCAGTTTGAACATATTTATCAATCTGAACTAAATGATGCAGGCATCCAGCAGTACTCAACATTGACTTTGCCTTAGAATCACCTTAAGAGTTACAGCTAAACAAACTAAACACAAAACTGATGCCCAGTGTCCTGCCATAGAGTTAATTGTTTTAGTATATCTAGAGGTAGAAATACACATCTTCATTCTTTAAAGAAAGTTCTACAAGTGGCTCTGATCCACAGTGTAGGTTGAGAAACATTACAGAATTTAGATTTTTTTTCTCTGTGAAATCTCCACTCAGGTTCTGTTCTTTTCTCAAAAAACAGAGAAGTTGATGAAAAGCAAAATAGCAGCTATTCTTTAGTTCAATAAGAGATTGAATTTATGAAACAATATCACTCACATATATCAGAACTATCAGGTTTAAAAACCTTCCCATTAAGATATCTGTCTTGGGGATTTAGTTACTCATTGTGATCCATTCATTGAAAATATTAATAAGTCTTTCATTAATGGAGTGTTCTGGAGAAACCGCTGGAAATGTGTACGATGGCAAGTAAAACATAGTCATGTATATTGATAGAGGGAAAAGTCATTATTTTGGTTTTCAACATTATATCATAATTCATTGACATGTTTGGTAATTGGAACCATAGTCTCACCTTAAGATTGGCAGAGCATAGTGCTTCATTATATGCCAAATAGGAAGCGCCAACAATCTTAAACTTTTCCCATAGGGTCTTGCTTTTTTATTAGAACTTTAAAAATAATAGGTACCTAAGTGACACTGTCATAACTGGTAGTGACAGCTTTATTGCCAGCAATTAATGAAAACTCTGGCACTGATACCCTGGGAATGCATTTCCAGAGATTTCACAATTTGGTAGTAATTAAAAATAAAGTGTTAACTGTTAATGTGTTAATATTCAGAATAGTATTTCATTGAAGATGAACATCAAACTTATAGGCCCACTAATAGCAAAACTGTGTTGTCTTTATTACTGGATTATAAAAACTATATTTAATCTTTCTACATTTAAACTACAGTGATTATAAAAAAAGTAAGAATATATTTTATGTAAATTTTTCAATTAACATTTTCCTTGATTTTCTAATCTTGTTTTGATTCTTTTTTTGTTTCTTTTGTTACAGTAAATGAGGGAGGTATTAAAACAGCTTCCAATCTATGCCCAGATCCAGGAGAACCAGAAAATGGGAAGAGAGTTGGATCAGACTTTAGGTAATATTTTTATATTGTTTATTTTATTATTTTGTCAAAGTTTATTTTAACTTAAAATTTAAAAATAACTAATAATATGGGAAAGAAGACTGGGTGATTTCAAGTAATAGCAGCTATATTTTTTTATTTGTTACTGTTAACATGTCATTAGTTTAAAGTGGTTAATGTACCAATTTTATTAGGATATTTTTCTGGAGTTTAAAGAATCAATTTCTTGGTGTACATGGATGGCTCAGTTGGTTAAGCATCTGCCTTTGGGTGAGGTCATGATCCCAGGATCCTGGGATCGAGTCCCACATCGGGCTCCTTGCTCGGCAAGGAGCCTGCTTCTCCCTCTGCCTCTGCCTACCACTCTGTCAGCCTGTGCTCACTCTCTCTGACAAAAAAAAAAAA
>RCUC01145020.1:0-30694 GCA_003697995.1 Taxidea taxus jeffersonii
TGGCCATTCTTGTTACGACATATAGCTGGCTTACTCCAGAATAAACTATCTAAGACACTGAGGAAGACTGTTACAGAGCCTTTTATAATCTAGCCTTGTAAGTCAACTGCCGTATTTTAGTCACTGTCCAGTCCAGCCTTGAAAGGTCCATACAAGACTGTGAATATCAGGAGAAGTGGTTCACTGGGAGCCACTTTGGAGGCTGCCAACTTCCAACTGAGATTCATCTGGCCATGGTCTTTCCCATCAAAACAAGGAGAATGGTTGACATGTGTGGGAAACATTTTTATTTGAACATTTTTCCTTTGCAAATGAATTAAAATGTTCAGAGAGAGCAGAAAAAGAAAAGAAAAAGATCAGATCATTGCAATATTTTTTTATATAGATCATAAGGTTTTTTCCTTATTTTTTTAAGTAAACTCTACACCCAACATGGGGCTCAAACTTACAACCCCAAGATCCAGAGTTGAGTGTTCTACCAACTGAGCCAACCAGACAACCCCCAGAAAATATTAATTTTTAGACACAAAAAATGGCAATTTAAGCATCAAATAATCCATTAAGTCTTGAGCCACAATTCTACTTGGAGCTCATATATATATATAACATATTATAATTAATATATTAAATATATATATTCAATTTTCATATGCAAAAAGCAAGAGATCATAATTTATAAGTGAAGAGAGAAGAATGGAACCCAGTCACAAATGAAAAAGAACATTTTTTATGAAGAAAAAAAGTCTACATTATTAACTCACCAACCCCACGTCTACTTTTCAACAGAAGAAAAAAGAGGTTAGTTGCATTTGAGTTAAAGGGAGAATGAGTACAATTGAGGGCTTCTCACCTGTCTACATAATAGATCCCAGGGGCTCTGTCAGATGGTTTCGGGGGCATGCAGAATATAAGATTAACACATTTTTCAATATTTATAATAGGCTAGAATTTGTACTATAACCCTCCTTATCGAAGGTGATACAAAATCACTCTTTATTTATCCAAAAAAGTGGAAGAAAAGTTGCACAGAAAATGTCAGGTCTTCAGTGTTCTAAGATATACTATCTAAATGCAGATTCCTTGCAAAATGCCCTAGGAAATTAAACCAGCCAGGAGGCTAGTCAGTGAAGAATGTTGTAGGAGAAAAGGGTACGTGTCCTGCGTTAACCCCAGTGCCACAACAGTGACAAGGGGCCTGGGGTCCAGGCAAACCAGGTCTGGAAACCAGCTCCATGTGCTGTTCTGAAGACTTACCCTCCACTTGGCCTTGGTCATCCTCAAACTCATTTCCTAGCCCCCGTGGGAAACTGTAGCCTCAGGCTTTCCAGCTGAAAATAAATTAGACTATCAATGGAGAAGATATTTACTAAATAGGAAAAAAAAATGCATTTCCTTTCCGGAGTATAAACATTAAGTGACTTTTTTGCAAGAGTCAGATCACCTCCACTCCAGGGCCCAAACATTCAAAATAATAATCATATAAATAACGGCTGGGATATGGGACAGGGACCAAGGGGGTATCAGTATGCCTGGGCCTGCAAGTCGAGTGGGCCATGAGAAGGGTGGTCTGGATATGTTTCCGTGTTCACTCTTAGTACTGAGAATTGAGTGTTGAGATTTTCACTAATGAGCGAAGGTTACAGCAAAGTGAGTAAGCTGGGTAATGTCAAAAATATTTTCCTGCCTCATTCATAATATTAAGTTTCAGCTTCAACATGTCATAGCCCGGGATGTGACCTACTTTCAAGACTATGCCGGGGCCTCCAGGAAGGGTTGAAAACGTGGCAAGTTTGGGACAGGTCACAGTGCAGGTGGGATGAGCGTGACCCCGTGTGTGTGTGTGCGCACGCACATATTTTCCACCTGTCTGTCTGTGTATCTTGGAGGCATTCTGTATCTTTTAAAAGATTACCAGGCCAGGGGCGCCTGGATGGCTCAGTGGGTTAAGCATCTGCCTTCCACTCAGGTCATGATCTCAGGGTCCTGGGATGGAGGCCCGCATCGGGCTCTTTGCTCAGCGGGGAGCCTGCTTCTCCCTCTCCCTCTGCTGTTCCCCTTGCTTGTGTGCTCTCTCTCTCTCTCTGTGATAAAAATATATAAAAACTTTAAAATTAAATAAAAAATAATTAAAAATTAAAGATCACCAGGCCAGCGCCAAAGATATAACCTAAACTCAAACAGTGGTTCTCAAACTTGGTCACACATTAGCGTTAATGAGGAGTTCTTAAAAATGCTGATGCCCAGGCCACACCACATACTGACTATGTCAGAATATCTGACGGCAGAACCCAGGTAGTATTTTTAAGACTTCCCAGATGATTCCAACGTCCAAGAAAGGATGAGAAAACCACCGACTTTCTAGAACACTTCCAACAGTAAAGGAACATTAGAATGACCTGGGTACTTGTTACAAAGACTGATCTAATTTAGAAGTCCTAGGGTGGGGACCAGATATGTCCTTGTCAACTGGTCCCGAACAACTACACTAAAGTTGGTCCTGGCCCGAATTGCGAGAAACCCCCACACACATAATTTTCCATTGAAAAAGTGAGTAATACAGGGGCAGAGGCAGTGAGAGAGCGTGTGGTAAGGCAGTGGGGTTCAGGTTAGGGGTTCAGGTTAAGGACCTGAGCTAGTTGGCTGGTACAGGGTAGTGAAGTCCTCCCCAGACTCAATCAATCCGGGGTGGTCACAGGAATCAGAAGATTTTTGATATAAGTCAGCACTCAGTGCTATCATAATTACCCCGTTAATCGGATCTGTTAGAACTTCATACAAAGGGACAGCCTAAGCTTTGATTGGGATCTGGTGATTCTTTTTTTTTCCCCCCCAGTGAGAAAATAACAGGAGTTCTAAGGATCAGATCTGCTGAAATCTATTTTCACTTCTCTGTATCAAATTTTGCCCAACTTTTTGGTCTGTGCACTCTCCTAGAAATTTGAGACATTAGAGCAATTGTTAATTTTGGAGACGAAGGTATGGTTGTATTTTTATATTCATAGAAAGGCTTTCTGTTTTCCTGTCTGTCTGTTTCCTATCCATCCATTTCTGTGTGTAAGTACTCCATCTCTTCTCTTAACTCAGAACTAGGGGATGTCCCTAGATGCTCTGGGTCTGCTCCACAGGGAAGGTGTTCACACACCCCTATCACTTGGCACTTCTCAGGCTGAATCCATTGCAAGCCGAGGAGCCGAAGTGGAGAAGATTCTGGTCGGCTGATGCTCTTAGGGGAATTCAGGTGTGGGCTAATTCCCCATGCTGAAATGCCGCCAGGCCAAACAGGTTAATACTTCATCTTTTGCAAGAAGTAACTTGGGGAAGCGGGTGATGAATCCAGAGATCTTGTCCAAGCTGCCTCTTATCTCGGATTGTGCCCCTGGTGCCCTCGGGCTTAGTGCTGACTCATGGGACTAGCCCCACTGCTGAGCCACCCGACCCACTTCCCACAGCCCAGGAGACTCACCCACAGGTTTCCAGTCCAGTAACTGACTGAGTCTGCCCCTACCCCAGGACCCCAAGGTTTGGGCTGGAACAGCAATATGAAAGAAAGCACTTAATCCCTTCCAGGCCCCCAGATTCATCCGCACTGCTATGGCCCAGGAAGTATTCAATCCCTGGACCTCAGAGCCGAAAGAGACCATTACTTCCACCCCTCTCAGCTAGAGAACGTACCACTGATGTCCAAGCCATGGGTTATGTTACCTCAAGATCCTACAGCAACTTTGTGGCAGGTCTGTAGCTAGAATCAGGGTCTCCTGGCTCCAGTTCAGGATTTATGATGAGACACAGATGACAAATTTGTATAGGAGGTCACCAGCTCAGTTCTCAAGTGGGCCCCTAGAACATTCTAGATCAAAGCCACCTATTCCTGAAGCCTCTAGGATACTTCACGATTAAGCTCTTGAATACAGATAGGTCACACAGGTACCCTGTAAGTGTCGTGCCAGATTTTGAAGACCTGGCATGAAAAAAATTATGTGCATCTCATGGATGCACATGGTCTCATGGATGCTTTATGATGATTTATGTGTTCAAATGATAATATTTTGGACATGCTGAGTTAAAGAAAAGACATTATTAAAATTGATTTCTCTGTTTTGCATTTTCGCTTTTTAATGTGACTGCTAGAACATTTGCAGTTATATGTGTCTTGCCTTCTACATCTATCACACAGCATTGTTTTAGGTTTACAGATTTGGGAATGACACCCAAGTTGAGAAACTATCACCTCTTCTCAAAAAAATTAGCACCATGTTGATACAAAAGTTGGAACACTCAAAAAAAAAAAATAAATAAAATTAAGATGTTAAAAAAAATTAGCACCATTACTACATTAGCCAAAGTTATATTCTTTCTTTTTTATTTTTTTAAGATTTTATTTTTAAGTAATCTCAACACCCAATGTGGGGCTCGAACTCACAACCCCGAGATCAAGAGTTGCACACTCCACCGACTGACCTAGCCAGGTGTCCCAGCCAAAGTGATTTTTTAATCATTCCTGGAATAATGTACTCATTCCTAACCACATCCTCTCCTGAACTCTTTGATCACTTCTACTCATCTCACCCAGAGGACTCTTCTAGAAAAGAGGTCCAGTTAGATCACTCCCTTGCTTAAAATTCTGCAGACCCCACATTTGCTGCCAACCTTCCATCCTTGCAAGCACCCCTGACTCCAGGGCTGGAATACCCTCCTGTCTCTCTGCCTCTGTCAGTTCCTTCCTTGTTCTGGCCTGGCTTCCCAAACAAAGTAGCACAGACTGGGTAGTTATAAACAACACCATCCTGGAGGCTGAAAGTCCAGGAGCAGGGTACCAGCCTGCACACTTCTGTCATTGGCTCTCTCTCGCTCTGGCTGCAGACAGCCAGCTTCTCTTGTGTCTTCACACACTGCGAGAGGGTGAGAGAGCGAGAGAGCTCTTACTGGGGTCCCTTTCAGGGAACACTAATCCCATGGATGAGGGCTCCACCCTCAATATCTGATTACCTCTCGAAGACCCCACTTCCTAAGGCCATTCCCTTGGACATTAGTATTTCACATGAGTTTCGGGAAGAACACAAATAGTCAGCCCATAACACCTCTGTTAGCAATGCCTTTCCTCTCCCTTGACTTCTTGGAAATGAGGCTATTTGAAAATTCAACATATGACTTTTGATTCAAGACACCTTCCCTGCCCCTCTCCCTTCTGGGCAGTGTCCCAGGCCACTGCTAAGTGGGGACCCACTGGCTTGACAAGTTGAGAGGAAAATTCACATTCTTTTCTCAGTCCCAGGTCCATTAGATGCCTCCTGAAAGCAGGACTTCATATCCAGGTATCCAGAATTTTTGTTCCAGTCTTTGGAAAGTTGATATGGAAGATAAGGGAAGCCCATAAATCTCATCAAGGGACATTGGGAGTTCAGTCAGTGCCATGAAAACCAAAGACTGAAGACATCCCAGCAGAAAGTGCAGAAGTGAAGGCAGGGAGCTTTGCTGAGCCCCTGAAGTAATTTTGTCAACTTGCTTCTGCTCCACTGCCCTGTATTCGCCAAACCTCACAATCTGAAAACTTTGCCAACATTTTCAAACATCCCAGTGGCTCCCAGAAACTCAGTCCATCCACAAATGCTATAAAATCTGTCTCTTAAGTATATGCCCAATCATCTGGTTTGTTCCATCTTCCTGCCTTGTCTTAGTGTGAGACAAGCAACCTCTCTTCTCTGGGCAACTTGGATTGCTTCCCACCTGGTCTACCTGCTTGGACCCTACTCCCGACCTCCACTTACTCCATATGTAGGAGCCAGAGTGATGTTACTGAAACACAAATAATACGGCACTTATGTCATCGAATTTCCATCACACAGACAATAAAATCCAAACTCCCTGCCCTGGCTCCCAGACCTATTGGCTTGTACTCATATCAGTACTGATATTCCCTTCTTGCCCTTTTGTACATTATGCTGTACACACTCTGGCCTTTCTTTATATTAATTATCCCATCTAATTCCTGTTTTAGAGCCTTGACTAGATGTGTCTTCAGCCTGGGATGTTCCCCCCACCCATCTCTCTATAACCACTCTGTCATCACATTGATTTTGTTCAAATGTCCTATCTGCAGAGAGGTCTTACATGGACAGTTAACACAAAGTCACTACTAAGGCACATCCCCTGTGTAAGTTTTTGCCTATTTGTTATCACAATTTTGATGTTGTTGCTTAATTTAATGAGGATTATTGTCTTACTAGATTTCTGAAAGCAAGGACACTATCTATTCTGCTCCCCACTTTATACTTACCATCCATAAGAATGCCCAATCCATAAATATTTGTTGATATAATGGGCATATTATTTTTAAATTATAAAATTATAATATATTATAAAATTTTAAATATATCATAAATTATAATATAATTACATAATCATAAAATTATAAACCTTAGGCATTTTATCTTAATATTGCTTATTGAAAAATGAAAAAAATTAGATTGTTTTTTAAATGAGGGAAACCAGATGCATTTGATATTGACAGCATCAGATTACTTGGAGGTATTTTATTTTATTTTATTTTTATTTTTAAGATTTTATTTATTTATTTGACAGACAGATCATAAGTAGGCAGAGAGGCGGGGCGGCAGGGGGAAGCAGGCGCCCCGCTGAGCAGAGCACCTGATGCAGGGCTTGATCCCAGGACCCTGAGATCATGACCTGAGCCAAAGGCAGAGGCTTTAACCCGCTGAGCCACCCAGGTGCCCCATACTTAGAGGTATTTTAAATATAACAGTCCATCAATCAGCTCACTCTAATACACTCACTTTCCTTATCAATGGAAACTAGAAAACATTGATGGTTTCCCTTTGCATTGTTCTCCAGGGCATAGGCATACTTTTCTCTTCAAGAAGCTCTTGGAAGGCATTAAATCCACCCTACCTAGCAGATCTCTCACAGTGGTGAGCTAAAGTGGGCTTCTGATCTCACTGCAGAAGTGTGTATAGCCTGCCTAAGCTATGAGACATGATTGCATTGAGAGGGCATAGCAACTCCCCCTACATGCTGGGGAAGAGATGTTTTGTGTCAAAATCCAGTAAGAGTCACATAATCCATAGGTCACTTTTGTATAGTGAGAATGCCTGTGTTCAGGTCAGATTTAATATGGAAACTCCCCTCTCCGTGACGAACCTCACCTCTGCACTTAAAGCTCAGTTTAGATGAGAGGTTACAGCGAACAGAGAGCCAGTTTATGGTGGTGAGCATTCCACAGAACACTTCGAAATGCAAGCAATCTCAACTGTTACATTAGGTGGGACGGTTTGTGCTAAAGCTACAATTGTAGCTATAGATAATAAAGAATGCTGCACAAAGCATCCTAAAAGACACAATCCATAGAAGCAGCTCTGTTCCTGGATCATTTTGAAAGTGGTAAGTGTTACATACAAAAGGAAGTCAGGGTGAACCCAATAAAAGGGAATCCGGATCTGTCTGAAACATAGAAAGGACCCACCAAATACTTGATGATTAAATTTTTAAAAATTCCAGGAAAACAGGGTCTGAATTTGCCCAAGATATAGAGAGTTCTTTTCATGGCATTTTGCTAAGGGGTAGAGGATTTGTTATGAATGCCTCGGTTTCTGGTTATTTATACTCTGTTTAAGTGTATAGCAAAAATGACATTTTCACAGTAGGGAATGTGAAGGAATCATTTAGCTAAGGTATAAATACATGCATGGCAGAGGTGGACCCAACTGACCACTATGCTGGGGTCACTGTTCTAGAGCTCTCAGTGGACAAGTGAAGCAAAACCAAGTAAAGTAGCAAACAGCACAGATGGATGCTGTAGCAAGCCTTATTTGTCTTCGGGTTTCCTATATATGCATCGTCCTTGATTAAAGGCTGCTGAATGAATGGAAATAGTTTGAAATTTAACTCCGTGTTTAGAAGGACGTGGATCTTCAGGACACAGGTGGTGGTCCTTTTGGGCCGGAGCCTGCTATAAGTCCAAGCCAAAAGTCTGCATTCCCTGAATGGAATTGGAATGTTCTAAACTGAGCGAGGAGGCCCAAGCTCTCGTTCCAGGATTTGCAGAAGTCAGTTACTCCACCTGAGCTTGCTGTTCTTCTGTGCCGTGAAGAGGCAGCACCAGGCTGTGTGCACAGTAAGGAGACCTCCGTTTGGAAACATGCCTAGCTTTTGTATCTCTACCTTCTGTCATCTGGCTACAACATAAATAGACAATTGACATCTTATTCTAGGAATGCTCCCCTACCCCCCAACATGCGGCCTCACAGGTGGCGGTGGATGGACTCGCAGGCTGCTGGCCGCCCCAAGCAGACGGAGGGACAAGCCGCATGTCTGGGCGGTGGCGGTGTCCTGCCAGAGCCTGTGCCTGGAGCGCAGAGATCGCAGATGTCCCTCCCAGACAATAATCCCAGCACATGCCTCTCCTCCTGGGAGGAGGTGGCTGGGCTCGCGGATGGAACAGGCTGGGAAGCCACCCGACCCTGCACACCATGTACTCCAGGGGAAGGGAGTGCGTGACGGGTGCTTCCAGCCTCTGCCGTCTCCATCATCCCAGGCCGGCCTGTCATGTCTTGCTCCACGGCCCGGCCAGACTCCACTGCACGGATCAGCAGGGACCTCTTCCTGTTTTCCCGTGTGTCCTCCTGCTTGGGGCAAGTTAATCACACAGCTCCACATCATGTCCTTCCACTTGGCTACAGGTCCAGGCGTCCCTGGAGACAAGACCCGGTTCCTCTGAGGTTGCATGAGCTAGGTTGCAGCCTGATATAGCTCCTCTTTGCGTCTGTGTAACGTGTCATCTTCGGACCAGGAATGCAGCTTGCTCCGATGGGGCCTATGCCTTATGGGGTCCTCTCACCCAGATGCACCTTGAGCCACCAGAGTCTTTGACAACTATCAGCTGGTTTCACCTGGGAGAATTCCAAGACCCAATGGAACCAACGCAATAATAGCGGCCAGCTCTCGACCTCCCTGCACTCGCTTCCCAAAACCAGAGTTGGGGTGAGGCAGGTAAGGCACCCGGCTCACCACGTTGATGGAGACACTCCCCCTCGGGGCCATGCGAGAGCAGGGCTGCACCTGGCAGAGAGTGCCACCTTCTGTTTTACACTAGGACTGACTCTACCCTCCCCTGCCATTTCCATAAAGTGGACATAACAACAAATTCAGGATCATTATGAACATACAAAGAAATTATGTATGTTGGGATGCCTGGGTGGCTCAGTTGGTTGAGTGTCCGGGATCAAGTCCCAGGGAGCCTGCTTCTCCCTCTGACTGCTTCTCCTCCTGCTTGTGCACTCTCTCTAACCCTCTGACAAATTAATAAAATCTTTCAAAAGAAAGAAAGAAAGAAAGAAAGAAAGAAAGAAAGAAAGAAAGAAAGAAAGAAAGAAAGAAAGAAAGAAAGAAAGAGAAAGAAAGAGAGAGAGAGAGAAACCGTGCATGTAAAGAGCTAGCATTCTTGCTGGCAGCTCTTTCTGGAATCTTGAATGGCAGGTACATACTGGTAAAAGAAAACTTTGTTGCGAAGCCTAAATCCACACAGTAGATCAAACCAGCTTCAATTTTCTTAAAAAAAAGAGATTAATTTAAGCAAACGACACTAAATAATGGCCTGATGGTATCGCGGATCTTTTCTCGCTCGCTACAGACTCTGAGGTTCTCCCACGTTTCCCGGGAGGGAGTTTCTCTCTGCGATCTGATTCTGTGCATTCTCTCTTTTTCTTCCTCAGCCCACCTTGGCCTACATCCAGTGCCATTCCCCACTGGGGTTTCTCCCTCTTTGAATCAGGTCCCTGGAGTGACCACGGTCCTCCTTCACTATCTTTGACAGCATTTCATAGTTAAGACTTTAACTACACATTGAATCAGCCACAGTCAGACTTCTGGCTTCTAATCCTTTGTCATCATGCTGAAACCGAGGACAGTTGGCTTTTCCAGAGAACATTCCACGAAGGGCCTGCCTCTCCCCCTGTGCTATAGTGCATTGTCATGTTATTTGTCTTATGAGGATACAAAGTAACCGCCGTAAATGAAGTGTGACAGGAAAATTCCCTCTCACGCAAAACTCCCTCTGTTGACTCTGTCATAGTCTTGTATCGGTCTGGGTGCAGAATCCTGGAGTTTTGCCACTGAATGTTTTCATGCTCATCCCATATAAGTTATAGATATGCATGATTTACATGCCGAGGTCTAGATAATTGTCTGTTACTAGGATATCATTTTCTTTTGAGTTTCTGCCTCTACCCTTTTTCAGTCTCTCAATCATATCTCCTCCTACACGTTGTGTCAAATTTCCCCTGGAGTAAAACTTGAACAAGACCCCTTTTCAGTGGCCACTGTGCTGGAAACTGGGCTGGGCTGGGTGCGTTGCAGGCATTCTCCCGGCTGTGTGCCACCCAGCTTATTCTCATTTCATAAACAGGATGATTGAGACACAAAGAAGTTAGTGATCCTTCCAAAGCAGGTTGAGAAATGAAATATGAACCCAAGTTTATGTGAAGCTCAGATGTGGACTTTCTCTGCAGCACAACAAATATTTGGACATGCATGCATTTCTTGCCCCTGGCATCGGTTTACTTTGGTCTCCCTGGCAGGGGTGTTCCTTTCTCTGCAGTTTTCCTGACCACTGCAGTGGGGGTTCTCATTCCATGGCATTGACTAGAAGGATCACTCAGGCATCCTTCTAAGTGATGATGTTTCTGTATGCACTGTTCCTCCTGCTGACAGCTTTTTGAGGACACTACATCTACTGGGCTTCATGCCTTACTCCAAATAAGCTGAACCCTGTGCACACATTGCAAAGGATGTGAATCTGAAAGATCCAGAATTATGGAAGGTGTTGGAGCCAGGGAGCCTCTGGCTTATCCCTAGATATTTAATGATTTATCTGTGTGACTTTTGGATCTCATTTGCCTTATAATAAAAAATCACAGTGAAATATTTCCCTGAAGTTTCAAAATGTGTTGGTTGTTTAGTTTTACATTGGAGTAATTGCTTTGCTGTGTATAACTTCCAAAAGCTATAAATTCAAATTTGTATCCACTTCATAAATTCAAAATCTACCAGGCCAGTGTAAATGCTAACACTTGGAATTCAATTTATGTATACAAAATTAAAATAAACCTGCAAATGGGATTATTTTGCAAAGCAGTGAAATTGTACTGGATTCCACACACAACACACCCCCTAATGTGTGTTCTGATCCCTCAGCCCTGAGGGAGTCCTGAGATCAAGGGCTACAGTGTCCTGAAACAAGGAATGTCCT
Source organism: Taxidea taxus jeffersonii (assembly GCA_003697995.1). Lineage (NCBI taxonomy): Eukaryota > Metazoa > Chordata > Mammalia > Carnivora > Mustelidae > Taxidea > Taxidea taxus. Next base: position 11,261 of record RCUC01145020.1, read on the forward strand.
GTGGGATGGGGAGGAGCTAAGAGGAAGGTTGCCTCCATGGGGCCAACAGAAGCAGAAGACTGTAGGGCAAATGATTATCAGGTTTGTAGAGCAAGGAAAGGTCCCAGGTAAGGATACAAAAACAGGGAGACTTACAGGGATACATGTTTAAGCAGGTATGAATATCATTTATGGATTAGAAATGGTTTCAGGATGAAACCTGTGGAAACTTCCACAAAGCAGTGTCACCTCGAAGCCAACCCTAAAGAATACAAAAGTTGCTGCCCTAGGCTTAAGGGTCTGCTAGATGCTGACTTGTGTCCCTCCTCAGATTCATATGTTGAAGTCTTAGCCTCAAAATGTAACTGTGTTTGGAGATGGGGTTTTTAAAGAGGTAATAGAGTTAAAATTAGGTCATTAGGGTGGGCTCTCATCCCATCTGACTGCTGTGCTCTCGGAAGAGGTGATTAGGACACAAACCCACACAGAGAACAGATCATATAAAGACCCATAACTGTCTGCAAGCCACACCCTGCTGACACCTTGATCTTGGACTTCTAGCCTCTGGAGCTCTGAGGAAATCAGTCATGTCTGCTGTTGAAGTCCCCTAGGCTGTGGTACTTTGCTATAGCAGTCCCAGCCAATAAACACAAGACCCGTGTTGGAAAGTGCTCCCTGGGCTCACTTTTGCCATAGACTCCAAATTCTGGCAAGTCCATGTGTGGAGTTTTCATAGATTAGCCCTCATTTTAAATAACTGCTTTTTTCATGAAGCTTGGATATCCCCCTTCACAATTGTAAAGATAATTTTGCCATTGGATTATATTTGATTCCTACACCTTTATGATTTTTTTAAAAATAAATACATTTACAGATGAGAAGGAAAAGATCCTTCCTGGATCAGGAATCCCCTTGCGTGGTTCTGAAATTGTATGCATCTAGAACCATAATGCCTTTCATGACTCGTGGTATCTGCAATGTTGCAGCTGTTGATTTCAAGTGAGGTAGAGAGAGCAAAAACCTTTTTAATTAATAGAGCTAACCAGATCATCTCATGTAAACAGCTCCAGGAAGCTGGTGGGCTTGGTGGCAGGGGATATGTGCGTTGGCAGAGCATTTGAAAAGTGTTATTTCTAACGTGGCCAAAACACGTGACTGAGTTAACTTATTCCAGAACAGTCATTATTTGGAAGAGTTACACTTTGTCCTTTTACGTGTGCAGGTCCTTGGACCCCTGGTCCCCAGTAACCCCAGCAATCAGTATCTTAGATGCTGTTTCGGACTGCTCCCCTCACCTTTTTTTTTTTTTTAATTGAAAGTAGTTCCTTCTTTAAAACTGCCACCAAAGTTAAACTATTGGAAAGGAACAATAGAATGACAGATTGCTTGTTCCAAATAATTGGATCGACAGTGCAGCAAGTGGTGGGTTATGACAAAAATATTCCTCCAAGGGTGTCAAACTTCAGCTACTGGCTGGACAGAGACAACCAGCTTACGAGGGGTAAGAGGCTGCTCTAAAAATCAGGATTATTTTACATGCTTTTCTCAACTAAAAAGAAAAACAAAAAACAAAAAACGAAATACCAGCAAAGAAAGAAAGCGGGCCTTGGTCTTGAAGGGACATGGTGGGTTTGTCTCACACTGCACAAGGTGAGGTGACAGAGCAGGAGGGAGACCTGGGGCTGGGATGGCTTTGCCCCAGGCAGACCCTGTCCGTGGGGAGGTGGTAGCGGCAAATGTGATTAACAGCAGGGATGGGGCAATCCTGTCTCCCGTGGCTGAGTGGGGGATCTGGCTTGGGATTGCTGGGAGATGTTTACACATCCCATGGCACATCCATAAGATTCAAAGTCTATGCCCATGGTTTTGGCCAGAGTCCAGGGTCAGGTAGTGATGGGGGAAATGGTCTCATTTCCTTTGATCAGAGCAGGCTGCAAATCAAGGCTGCGGGGGTAGGGTGGGGGGGTGGGGAGGCGCTGGGAGCTTCAGTAAGAGCTGAGTCTCACCCCACAGGGCGTGACTAACTAGAGGCAGGACTCAGCCCAATTCTCCCTTGATTTGGATGGAAGGGAATTTGAGAGACTCACACCCCCCAAACCAGCCCAGTGCCGCTCTGATATTGGCAGGGGGTGAGCTTTATGACCCACGAGGTCTTTTTCATGTCCAATGTCTGCATTAAAAGGCATAGCTTTCAGATTGGTTTAAGCTGACAGTCTCTGAGGCTCTTGCGTGCAATGCGTAGGTTGGATTATTTTTTTAAAGTATATTTATTTCATTAATTTAAAATCAAAGCAGTACTGGGAAGGGGGGAAAAAAAGGACATCAACACATTGTCTCTGTTACTTGGCATTTCTGAGGCATGGGGAATACTCCTAAACCCACCTACAGCCTCACCAGGACACATTAGTTTGACAAGGTGGTGGCCACACAGGGACTACAAAACTGTTTGGGCAACCTAGTGGTAGCTGATGGTCTTGGAGATTCTGACAACTCTCAGAACATTCCAGAAAACAAAACAAAACAAACAAACAAACAAAAACAGAAGACAGAAGATCTAGTGGATGGACATGCATGGTACCAGAACATTAATTTTAAAAAAAATCATGACAGAGTCTAACTTATGGTCATCATCTGGAGGACCAGAGACTGACCCATCCCCCTTTCTTGCTGGTTGTGACCACATTCTGGGGAGCTCACTCTACCAGGTACCGGCCAAAGAGGTCATCTTCAACAAGCCCATGTCATCAACATCAGCCTCAAGGACATCCTATCAGGGTCAGGCTGGCCTTGAACCTGGGCTTTGTGTCACACCATGGAAATACCCATGCAGTCCAGCAGCCAAGGAGAGACCAGGTAGGAAATGGTCCAGGGGACTAGGTCCCCAGAGTCTTGAATTCCATGGGAAGGAGTGTGGGTAGGCTTTACGCTGGAGGTGCCTGGGGCTCAAGATGGATTTTATGTTACTAAGAAATTGCTCCACCAAGCCAAATAAACACACACACACACACACATCAAGGAATTAATAAAACAAGGAGATGGAAGGATGAATATGGGTGGACACCACATTTGCATACTAACATGGTATTTTTCCTCCTCTGTATAGGCATCTGAAATTTAACCACTTGATCTTTACAGACACATCTAACACAAAGATAGAGGTAGGCATGGGTTTTAGGGGAAAGTCAGACATTCACAGGTAAATGTGTTAATATCAGCAAGGGTCTGGTGCAGAGGGTAGACCCGATCCAGTGCTCCTGGGATTGCTCACGTGTAGTTTTCTCTCGATTATCTGTGTCTCCTCCTCTATGCCCTGTAGGCCATCAATACTAGGGAAACAGGTTTCTGACAGACACCATGACCTGGCTGAAAGCTGAAAAAGCTGGTGGTGGCAGGAGAATTCCCCACCAGGTAGTCCTTATTGGTGGCTAGTCAATTCTGTTATTTATCTCTATCTCAGCTTACTCCCTTATCATGGTAATAACACATTTTTTCCTGTTCTCCAGATATATTTTGCAGTCATCAAACACAGGTCATGAATCAGACCGAAGAAGCAAAAAGTCCTAGTGAAATAATTAGGAAGGTTGCAATCCCATAAAGAAAAGGATCCCAAAATCCAAACATTACAAAATGAATTCACAGCCATTTATGGGACATGTGGAAAGAAACAGGTGGATGGAATGCTATGATTTAAAACAAAACAACAACAACAAAATGTAATGCTTTAAATGAAGGAAGAGCAAAGATACAAGGAATGGAAACTAGCAGTACTAGACAGTACCTAACTGGTTGTCAAATAAGTGACCGGATTTCTTGAATCCAGGTTGAAATGTATATGGTCCCAGGAAGAATACATATTTTTGATCCAGACGTTTATTCATGAGAAAGTTCTTGCAGGATTCTAAATGTAAGTTTAGTTCTCAAGAGTCTTCACTCAAAAGAATGAAACAATAAGATGGTGGTACCTCCCCAAACAAGGAAGACTTTGTCGTGTTAGGTGTGGTTCATTGTTTCAAACACCTTTGTGGATATCATAATGATGGAGGGCCTCCAGAGCAATAGCTTTGAAAGGACAGAAGCTAGTTACTAGGCTATCAATGACTTGAAATGAGTCTCTACATCATACTCATTTTTGTACCTTCCAAAGTGACAAGAACCCTTCCTGATACATTCTAAGCTTATGCTAACGCTCATTAACAAGACCATCAGTGAGGAAGTGAACCCAGGAGGGAAGAACTCTCCTTCTTTTCTGAGATATTTCCCTATGTTAGTGGTTTCCAAGGATGAACTTTTTTAGGGGCCATGCAAACTAGAGAAACAAGCCATCAATGAGGAAGTGAACCCAGGAGGGAAGAACTCTCCTTCTTTTCTGAGATATTTCCCTTTATTTGTGGTTTCCGAGGATGAAATTTTTTAGGGGCCATGAAAACTTGGGCTGCACAGGAGTTAATTTTCCATCTCCCCCAAGATAATACCCCATCACCTGCTCTTGCTTCACATAAGAGTAAGTTCTCAGGTACGGGTTCAACTACCCAGAACTAGCAGCTGGGCCCTTTCTAGATCTTTACATTTTTTCAAGCAAAACCAACATGGGCAACAGATACTGTGCTAAGGTGGGAGACAGAAATACCTTAGCACACCCTCTGTGGGAAGGATGGAGGACTTAGGCAAATTGACTGGAGCTCTGTGTGTGTGCGTGTGTGTGTGTGTGTGTGTGTATGTGTGAAGGTATAAAGCGATGGCCTATACCTTCAGAGGATTGCCTATATCTTATAGAGGATTCAGGAAAAGTCCCCAGATGGGCCTCAGAGAAAACCATCTCTCTTTCCCATTGGCCCTAGTCCCCAGTGATCTTGGGGTGGCCAGAACACTTGGAGGACCCAGAGAAAGGGACACTGAGTTAGAGATACATTTAGTTTGGGCTTATATGCTCACAGTCACTTCCAAACACAGCTAAATTCCACCTGTCCTTCTGATACGACAATGCTTTGACTTCTGGAAACACTCCTGCTGTTTGTGGTATTAACTCAGAGCCATTATGACAGTAAGGGATATGACTAGGGGGTCATGTTAGGATATGAATGTGTCCTCCTTGCCCAGTCCTGGAAGTAGATGAGGAAAGGAGAAGAAATAAACTTCCAAATGTACAGAGACAGAAGCTGTTTGTGGAAGTTTCTTCCCTTATGGGACGGTGCAATGTTGTGAGAGAGCACTGGTTTCCAGTAATGCTTGGTAAAAGGGAAGTCCTGTCCTATCAGGCATATACTAGACCATACGCCATATTCAGGTATAAACACATAGCACACTTTTTTTTTTATTTTAGTGGAATTAGGTTTATAGGACCAAAGTCTTTAGTAAAACTACAAATAGCAAACATATCTTTAACAGCTCATCTATCTAAGAAATTTGACAGTGGTTTCTATGCGTGGTCACATCTTAAAAATCTACACGATATAACCCATCATGAATTGTGAGGTTGAAATAAGATTTTCCAAGCTATAATAAACAAAATAAATCACCCATCAATTATCTTTCTATTCTTTTTAGAAAAAAAATTATATTTCAAAAATTCAGTCACATGTACACGCAGCCAAGAAGGCAAGGGTGAAGAATTTTTTAGGTGTTTCAGAAAATATATAAAAATTATATTTTTCTTTTGCATACTTGTCAATGTGTTAAAATCCATAATTTGTCTTATGTAGTACATAACTTCAGATTCTTTTTTGTAAAGAAGATCCCCAAATTACACATACTGAGGACTCATAATCCAGATTGGCCTCTAGTCATGGGGACAGCTGGACCTGGGCTAGCCTTAACCCTGGTGGTCGCTGTTGATTTCATAACCAGAGTGGTCAGGGGTAGGAAGACATGCTCAGGTCACAACTGCCCCGAGGACTTGCCTGTCCCCACTTGGCAGTGAGAATGGTCAAAAATTCAGAGAAGGCAAAAATGAGCAGCAATTCATTCTAAAACACAGGCATTAAAAGAGATATATCATGCCTGGTGCCCTTTCCTTGAGGACCTCCCTGGTTATTAAAATAAACACAAGAACAAATTACTATTATTTTCGTGTCTGCATATGGTACACTAAGGGACTCAAAAAGGAGATGGTTGATCCTTATTATTTAATAAATATAGAGTAATGCCAGAAAGTGCTTTCAGTGTTCTACCAATATTAATATATTTAGTATCTAGGACACATCAATGAGTCACACACTGTAATCATTTCTAGTTACAGAAAAGAAAACTGAGGTGTAAAACATAAAGTAAACTACCCCAAATCACTCTGCTGGTCACTGAGTGGGTTTGAACCCAGGCATTGTGATGGGTGTGAACCCAGGCATTGTGAGTGCTCCCATCCATTCTGCCATGCAGAAGGAAGAAGGAGAAAGCAGAAGGCTTCGCGGAGACACCAAGTCAATGAAGGTGAGCATCTCATGTCTCAGGCTATTATAGATGAGAAGTCATATACTTGAAGGGACAATCTGCGGTCAGAGTTGACAGATGGCAGCCTGCGGATCAAAGGGCAGAGAGACTCAGGAGCACAATTAAAGGCATGTCACAAAAACTAACAGCACAGAAAACCCAGAGTCCTTTTCTGTGGGGTCAAATGGCCCTATTCCCTCTTGGTGGCTGTGATGGAGTCATTCTGACAGTATCATCATCAAAGACCCAAATAATGACCTGGAATCATCAGAAAGAATTAACATGAAGCATGTTTTCTTTCCTGTCTACGTAACACATTTTAGATGGACTTCCTGGCTAAAAATGTAAAAGTTACTTGAGGTACTTAAAAAGATAAGCTTCAGGGGTGCCTGGGTGGCTCAGTGGGTTGGAGCCTCTGCCTTCGGCTCGGGTTGTGGTCCCAGGGTCCTGAGATCGAGCCCCGCATCGGGCTCTCTGCTCAGCAGGGAGCCTGCTTCCTCCTCTCTCTCTCTCTCTGTCTGCCTCTCTGCCTACTTGTGATATCTGTCTGTCAAATAAATCAACAAAACCTTTAAAAAAAAAAGATAAGCTTCAGTCACATGCTGTATGAACTAGCTTATTAGTAAAGCTTCAGTATTTTGAGTGGGGATAACACAGTTATTCGAAGCATCCTTCAAAGGGGCTGCAGGTAAGGAGGGGTCTGAGAAAGGATGCTGGCGGGGAAGGCTGCTTCCCAGATTTGGGTCCTAAGGTTTGGAGATTCTACTCTTGCAAAGAAGTAGTGAGACAGTCCCGGGCGTGATGTTTAAGGACAGAATGGGGTTAATGGAGGCTTCATGACACAAGCTAGAAAAGGATCAACAATAAAACCAAAGAGGATACTCTGATGCCACATGGAGACAAGTCAGTACAGTGGCTTGTATGCGTTCCAAGACCCCCAGTGGACACCTGAAGCCACGGATGACACCAAACCCCATATATACTCTTTTTTCCTACATATGCATATCTATGATAAAGTTGAATTTAGAAATTAGGTATGGTAAGAAATCAACAATAATAAATAAGAAAATAAAACAATTAGAATGACATACTATAAATAAAGTTGTATGAATGGGGTCCCTCTCTCTCTCGGTTTCTCAAAATACTTTAATATATCTGCCTTTCTTGTAATGATGAAATGAAGTGCAGTGAATGGCGTAGGCATTGTGACGTACAGTTAGCTACTAACGGCCTTTTGATGATACTTCAGGAAGCAGAGGATCATCTGCTTCCTGATCACAGTTGATCACAAGTAACTGAATCCATGGAAAGCTGACCTGCGGATAATGGGGGAGTACTGCACAAGTCAGGAACCTCTTCTTGTGGTATGTGGTCTTCAGTGTTTGCATTGGTCCAGTAGGTTCACGAAGACCATTGTGTTTTTATAAGAAACCATAGTAGATCCAACGATGAATCATGATTAAATGCTCTTAAGACTATAGTCTCCCCACCCCCACCGGAGAAAAATGGGGCCTTGGATTTGGGGGAACAGAATGAACCAACATATAGTTTGGAAAACATGATTGCAAATTGTGTGGTGGATCATTACTCACCGTCTCTGTGTCTGCTCCTCTAGTATCCCTTTAATGCCACATCCTTCTGAGTGCAGGCGTTCTGCTTCTGACCATGCATTTTGGGCAATATTCCTTGCTGAGGAAAGAGGTGTCAATTTTTAGAAACAATTATCATTATGACCCTGATGATTAAGTAGGATAATTAAATGACATTATGACTAATATGTTTTATATCATAAACATTACTTTCTGATCTACTTACTGGGGGGAAATGCCATTTTTGAAAAGAAAGGAGTATTTTTTAACATGATTAGCAAGCCATCTGTTGACATTTCGGTGCGATCTCTCATGCAAGTCCCTAGCTTGCAGCTTCAGTTTTATCATAGCAGGAACCCAAAATAGTACTGCCTTTTGCAGTTACATCAAAATAAGGTGATTTAGAAAGGGCACTCTTAGAAAATGCAAGTACACATTTCAACCTTACCTAGGCCATCTCTTTGGAGACCCAAGAAAGCTCTGATCTGATGATTGATAAATTAAGGAGAAAGTATCTCTTCCCTGTTTGTCTCCTTTCTCCTTTTCTTCCTTCCGTGGAGTGGAAAAAACATAGGTAGGCTTTGGATTTACAAGGACCTGGATCCAAATTCCATATTTGCCAGAACTCTGTTGGTTATAGGAGACAGAGACCCATGTAGTCATGAATCAAACGACAAAAGGAATAGGGCTAGAGCTGGCCTCCACAACAAATGAATATGCAATCTAGAGACCTTCCCTCTTGCTGTGTCTTATCTCCACTGTGTGTGTCACCTTCGTGTTCTCAGCGCAGCTACTCTGTGTGGCCCAGACATGGTCATAGACAACGGCAGGCTGATAATCACAAAGTAAGGAGCTGTCTTCCAGCTCTGAACGGGAAGGGCCATGATGGGCCAGACCTGGATGGTGTGACCACACTTTGAAACCATCACTGTGTCCCAAGGACTGAGGATCTTTCATTGTAGATGACTGAGGACGGGGAAGTAAGTATAGGGCACTTATTCCATGGCCTACTGCAAACTGTCCAGGTTAGTATTCACTCTCTGGTCTGTGAAGTAGATACTGACATTCTCAAGGCAGTTGGTGAGCCGTCCATAACCAGTGAGTGAGATTGTGCACGTGAAAGATGTGGGCTACTGATCACATACTGACTTCCTGCTGTGTTTTCTTTTACACACAATGGCCCCATCTGAGGGGGCACTGTGATCTGCCTTTTACAGATAAGGAAGCCGAGCTAACTGCAGTCAAGTGCCCAGAGTGATTTATTTCACTGGGAAGTAGGAAAAACAGGTCTGATGAATGGCAAAATCCTTTAATGAGTCTCTACACCACTGGAAATTCGAAGACTAAAAGCTCTGAGAAAGAGATATGAATGTAATTGGTTTGTGTGAAGTAGAAACACGCCAAGTGAATCTGGGAGATGTACCTGCAGATCCCAGGCTCTCCTGGGAACCTCAGAGTGGTCCTGTCTGGCTGGTCCCTTCGCTGCAGGCCACGTGACTGGCTAGGAGGAGCTAAAAGTGTCGGCCTCTACCATGGACCACATTTTGTGCACACGGACACAGGTGCTGTCCTTATTTTTCTTGCTCTCCCTCCTTGTTCTCCTGCCAATGATCATGAACCACTAAAGACACTCCTAGAATTACACTCCACTGTGGTCAACCCAGTTGCTGTGGATTTCTCCACAAAGAAGGACGGGGATTCCTCACTGATCTGACTTCCAGTCCTTCCTCATTCTTGTCTGCAAGTCACTGACCCTCATGTTCCTCATACACAAAATGAGAGGATTCCGATCCATCTGAGGTCCTTATAAGAACTGACTTTGTGTGACTATAGTCCATTGCATCTATTTTGATTTTTGAACTTCAGTTCTTTGATGTAGGTTTAAAAGTCTCAGGAGCTCATGATACAGTTAGTACAGTTGTGAGCAAGGGTGCCTTCATCTTGATCCTATGGATTCTACGCCTTCCGTGGCTAGCAGGTTTTTTCATCCCATGCATGTCTCTCCTCACTACTTGCACAGAGGAGCTCTCAGCTCTGGCCTCCCCACACATACATTTCACTCTTCCTATCCATATTCAATCATTGGATTGACTCAGACCTTGTGGGGTGAGGAATGCCACCTTTTCTATCTTGGAAAGCATTCCATCCCAATGCTCTCACTTCTTGATGTCCTGGAGTACCAGTGAAACAAGATTGCTGTTTATGGGAAATTCAGGTAAGATGATTGATGAGTCTTTCCTCATCATTCCTCATTTAGTTCCTCTAAATTCCTAGATGCCCAGATCCAAAGTAAGGTTTCCATGGTCCTCCCCATCTGGACCAGGGCTCCTTTTCTGGACCTGCATTCCTTTTCCAATTGTTCTGAGCTCACATATGAAGTGATATTTTCAACTGAAAAGTCAAAATTTCATAGTTTTGATTCTGCAGTTCAATCTGACCTTTTTTTTCCCCTAAAACAGTAGGTGACTTCTATCTGTCTGTCCTGATTTGAATGAAGGTTTTTTTTGTTTGTTTGCTTGTTTTGGGTTTTTGTTGTTGTTGTTGTTGTTTTTTGTACTACAACAATGGAAATTCAATGAGAATGGCCAGGGAGGTGACAAACCCTTTTCATATCAATACAGAGAATCAATCTCATACTTGATAGGAATCTCTATATCTTACTAGCTAATGGAGGCTCTCCACATACCTTAAAAGTATAACTTGACATATAGAAAATCTTTTGTGCATACAGATGTTCTTAACACAGTTATGTATAATGTCAAACAATGTAAACTCAGAAAAAAATTATCCAGTAAGAGAATATTTGTTGGTTAAACCATAATCCATCAACTCAAAAACATTAGACAATGATTGGAGAGGATATATATACTTCTTGGGCCATGTTAAGCCCCCCTCCCCCCAAAAAAGAGAGAGAGAGAGACAAGAAAAAGAAAATCAAATCATGAAGTCACAGACACAATACATTTGTTATGTTCCAAAGACAGTTGTGGTTTATATAAATTATAAGTAGAAATATGAAAAAAATGTTTTCCCAATTATCTTTCAGTGCTAGAGTGATGGGCAGTGTTTTTCTCCTTTCTACCCTACTATTTCTAATTCTTTCTGCAAGGTACTGTTTTTGTTTTTTTTTAATAATAATTTGAGAAGAGTATTATTAACTCTAATATTAAGAAGAAGCACACAAGCATTCTTTCTATGCTTCAAGGAGTACTTTCTGTCCCATCCCTCCCTCCAGAAAATGTTCCTTGTTCGGTGTCCTCCTTAACCTCCCAAGTCCCTCGAGTTAGAAGGATTGTGCCCCTCCTGTGAAATCTCAAGGCACAAATGTACTGGCTTTACTCTCTTTTGTATTAGAGTTATTTATTCCTATGTCTTAAACCCTCCCAACTCCCGTTTTAATAAGATCAGATCATCTATATCTTCTTATTAAAGACAAAGAAAAGCTCAACTAATTATATTTGATTTATTCCTGGTCACTTGTGTAACTGGATGAGCTTGGAGGAAATGGGATTTGGGAGAAGAAGCACTCAGTGGGGCAGATGGGTTCAAGGGCTAACAAGGTGTGCCACTCTGGACCTCTCCAGACCCTTTATATTCTTTCCTTTTATGAGTCCTTTTTATGAGTCCTTTTATGATTCCAAACTGTGTCCTGTAGGCTGCAGAGGTCCTACAGAAATTTTTTAAAATGTGAATTTTACAGAGATTTCTTTTCAGAGTGACTCTAGAGCCTTTGAAACATCCATGTGCAGTGTGAATCACCAACAGGGAAACACAGTGTGGAACAGTTCCCAAACGTAGGTGACAGAGGAACATTTTTTGAAGAAGAATCATCTGGACCCACCATCCACTGACCACGTCTTGCAACTGTGAGCTCAGATAAGATGTATCTGAAAGAAGCAGTTATGTTGAACTCACAGGCAACACCGGGGGTCTTCTTAGCCTGCCTGGTGTTCAGAGAAACCACTCTACCTCCCAAAGCAAAGCTGACCTCTCATTTTCCAACAAACTCAGTGCTTAATCCTTTCCTCCAGATGAATCCAACCCTTAGTGTGTTCCACATGTCCTCGTTGCTTTGGTGCCCAGAGGATTCAACATCGATTCCTTTTAGTTCCTTTTAATGTGGTCTTTTGACTGAGGTCAGAAACAACGCACTTCATCTAGAAAATAGTTTAAATGCTTTCCGTATTCATTGTGAGGCAACAATGTCTCCTGATTAAAAAGCCATATCAAAGCTGAAAGTGTGGCTGGTGTAGCTTTCTTGGAAGGATGTTTCAATTATATTTTAGTGGTATGAATAATAATAACAATAATAGAACGAGCTAAGTAATAACAATAATAGAATGAGCTAAGGGAGCTTTCAGCAACCCCTTACTTTTATGCTCTGTCTCCTGATGATCATGGGGACTTGTCCTTCTTTGGCAGTCCACACTCCCAGAGAAAATTTATAATATTTGGTTTTTGCACTCCCATACAGCATTGTGTCACTGAACGTGTTGTTTGCAAAAGGTTAGGGAGTTGGTTGGCAAGAAAATGAGGATCCTTCAACTCATTCAGAACCAGGTAAATAAGTCCTTCCCAATGGGATGATGGCTTTTGTGGCTTCTTCATCACTCCTCCAAAAGACAGGATCATTCATACATCGTTCAATTAAAACACCATTTAGCAATTGCCTTGTAACACCACAGGAGCAGGTGGGGGCTAGCGTGTGCCCCGGGCCAGACCTTTGAGTCCTGGCCTTGCCTTTTTGCCACAGGTGATGCCTCAATTTCCCTGTCTCTAAAATGGAATCAAAATAGCCCCCATCTCAGTACCAGGCACAAAGTGAAGCACCCCGTAGGTGGCTGCTCTGGTCATGCTGATGATGTGGGAGTCCCAGGGCTAGGCACGGGGGGATGAGGTGAACCTCAGTCACTGAAGATGTTCTGGTCCAGTGTGGTGCCCAGACATCCCCTAACCCTGAACAGTGAGTGAAAGCTGTTGTCTGAGGGGTACGCTTGGAACACTACAGAAGCATACATCTCCAATTCCCTGATGAGGATGGGTAAAATCTGGTGGCCACAACGTCACATCAGCCAAAGTCAAGAAAGGGGTTCTTGGGGCTGTTCTCCTGGAGTCTCCTTGGGGTCAGCTCAAGCAGGCAGAGGCTGACCCAGGAAGAGGGATGGCCACTGCCCCCAGGCACAGTAGGACATTAAGGTCACAGGGCCCAGAAGGCAGAGGTGGAGGCCCCAGAGGAAAAGCCTGAGGGCAGCATCTCAGACCAGAAAATAAATTTTGAAGTGGAAGAGAGGAGTATCTTTCACATCCACTGTTCTTATTTTGTGAGCATCATTATCATTTTTGTTGGTGTTGCTATAGTTGTGGTAATAGTTATTGCCAATTCTTTCTTAAGTTTCTGATTGTAAAATTCCAGATAGATTCAACTCCCCTTTTCCCTGGACATATCCATGCCTTGCCACGTACATGCTGAGCCCACCTGGTGGACACCACAAGTTTGAGAGACTCAACCGCAGCACTTGCCCATGGCCCCAACTCTCTGGTCCTGTCTCCCAATGATGAGACACTTCCTTGTTGCTTCCCTCTTCCTCTCTTTGGGATCTCCCATCGGGACTGTATTTTTGGCTCTCTTGATATGCATATATTCTCCTTCACCTCTGTCCGGGACATGAAGTCATACTTCTCCTGTCCCTCCTGTTCCATTGCATGCTCCCCAAATGATTTTTCTCTGGACTACTCTACTGACTTTAATCTACCCAGTAAGAAGTAGCCAGGCTGCTGGCCCCTCCCCCAGAACTGTTTCCACCCAATGGGAGGCCAGTTAGGGTCCACAGTCCCCTCCCAACTGTGGCACTCCTTATAATCAACAGACCCATTCTTAAAATGTTATGCAAACACTACCAAGGGAAAATGCTTTTTTAAAAGTCATCTTTGGGTATATGGTATACTTGGGTAACTGGGTAGGTTAAGCGTCCAGCTCTTGATCTCAGTTCAGGTCCTGACCTCAAGCTCATAAGTTCAAGTTCCACACTGAGCTCCATGGTGGGTATGGAGTCTACTTAAAAAAAAAAAAAAAAAAAAAAAACTTTGGAGACACTGTCTTCAAGCCATAGTGACATTTGTTGAAGAAGATTGTAGTTTATTAATCTACCTTGCCTTGCTGACTTAGAGAGGGCTCCCTAAGTCCACCTTGGTTGAGAAATCTTTGTCTAGCCCAGAGTGACACTACAGGTTAGTGCCATTTGATGCCCCTAGAGTTGACACCCTAAAATATTCATTCCATATCAGAAGTGATGTATTTCCAGGGGACATGAGCAGTTAAGAACTGCCAGCGATGACTTCCAATTTAATGGCATAAAGAATGTCATGTCCATGTGACACAGTCATCATCCCCTTCATTGTAATGCAACTTTGTGGCCTAGATGGCATCATTGGTATGCGAGTTTCCATGCAAATAATGTCATTTGAATCTTTTAACAGAAGATAATGACACAAGAACTCCGGGAGCCCAGGGAACAGTCTCAAAATGAGGACTTTCAAGTGACAAAAAGCAAGTTGTGCCTTCTTATTTGCTGTCTTCTTCTTTTTTTTATTATTATTATTTGTTGTCTTCTAATTTCTGTTCTTTTTTTTCCCTCCCTCCTGATTATGAGATAGTACCTAGGAAATTAACCAGACTGAGCATCCGGGCTGTGGAAGCCCTCAGACCTCCCCCAAACAGCCCCCTGTGTGGTTGCAGAATGTCTTTGTGAACCAAAAACTGGGAGCCAGTTTTATCCCTCTTGCTCCAGGCCTGAGCTGCAAGCCAGGTAGGAACTTCCTTCTACCCCGATTTTGCAGTTTGGGACACGAAGGCTCAGGGCAATAATGTCTTCACCAAATAATGATGATGGTGATGATGAAGACAAGGAAGATGAGGATGATGGGACTCAGCATTTATTATGAACGTCCCATGGCCAGGACTTCTTGGATGTCAGCATCTCCAATCGTCACCCAAACCCAAAGCAGTAGGTGTCATTATTATCCACAGAGGCAGAAAGGGGTGGCATGACTTATCCAGGGCCACTAGTTAGGAGGTGAGAAAGCCAGAGGTGTGGAGAGCTTTCCATCTGCTGAAGATTCATTATCACCTTCTTCTGGAGAAAAGAGTTCCTCTGAAGTCATTAGCACGGCCCTAGGTTTGAATCAATCAGTATCCGACTCCAATACTTTGAACACCAAATCTCAAATCCCAAGGCAAGTTTAAGATCTGAGCTGACTGTCCCTGGTCTCTAGCAGATGCAGACGTGGCAAGGGGTAAGCTGTCCAGTTCATCTGCATTTGCTAACTCCAAAGCGAGTCCTCTCTTCTGGGTTGAATCTGGCCATATGCTGAAGTTCACCGACAAAAATAACACATAAAAACATGGCTCTGGGAATGCACGTGTAGATATAGAAGTCTTGAACTTCACAGTCTACAGAGAAATTGTCTGAATCATCACCCTTTTGTATTTTGCTCGGTGTAGACAGGCAGCTCCATGCCCTCCCTCCCCTCTTCTGCTCTGGGATCAGCAGGGCACATGTGGTCTTGACCTCAGTGTCTGGCAGTCATCTCCGAGGAAATACAGAGGCAGATAGAGGGCTCCTGATATTTAATAAGGGCCTGACATTCCCGACGGCAGCCTTGAAATGGGACACAGGGCCCAAGGGGCAAGGCGATTCTTAAAACCAAGCCAGACACCAGTACGATCAACATGGACAAAACAATGCAGGGTATGGCCCTCAAGATTCCATGTCCAAGGTGAAAAGAAAAGTGGCTTGGGTCTCTGGAAAGTGAGCAGTAATGTTCCCTCACACACCACCTGCCAACAGTCAAATGTCCTTGCAAATTCCAATAAGATAGAAAGGGGTAGTCAGGCACCTCTACGTTAGAAAGACCCTTATAGATAATCTAGTTCCTGATACACTTCACATCATCTTTGAATGAAGTAGCCAAGGCCCAGAGGTTCTGGTCCAAAGAGCATCATGGCATGGTCTTCAACCTGAACCCGTAAGTCCAGCTCTCCCTGTATGGGCTACTTCCTTTTAATTTCACTTATGTCAACAGAATAGCAACCTTCAGAAAATCCAGCAAAAGTAAGAAATGCAAGTGTAGATAGCCCCCATGTAAGAGAATGACTGCTTTTTCCAATGCTGTTCTGGGAGCGGGTGCCACACGGAGCCCAGCACCATACAGCAGAGAGAACACACACGGGGCAGGGCTGGCTGGGGCACTGCATCCATGGGCATCCAGCCCACCATGGACATTCTTGGAGGTGCAGGTTCTTCTCACTGCGAACAGAGATACTGACATGTCTCTCCAGGGTTGGTCATGAGATTCAACACGTGTATGAGGAATTAAACACCGGTGCATAGTAGATGCCCACTAAATGGTGTCTAATTGTATGAGAGATTTCTTTATAAATGCCCCCACCACTCTACCAAAGAGGGGAAAAAATCAGTAGCCAGGGATGTCTTTCACATAAAATAAATCCCAAATGTATTCACCAAAGTGTTTTGCAATATCGTTTCTGGGAGTGGAAAAGAAGTCATTTTTGCCAAGATCAGAGGAAGCCCAAGGCCAAAGTGTCCCTGCTAAGGAAGTTCCAGTTTCGGGAAGTTTAAGTCATTTCATCTTTCTGTGTAACTCACTGGAACCTAATACCAGCTTATTTATCTAAAACCTGAGGATTTCAGAAGATAATAGAAATTGGATTATTTTTCTTTCTGAACTTGAAGCCAGAAAGTCTCAGTTGAGAGATAGAAAGCACAGGACTTGGGGTACTTGCTTTTGGTCTGACACCTGGGGTGCTGTATCACGGGGATCGAATCCAGGTCTGTCACTATCTACCTAGGTAACTGGGGTCAAACTGACCAACTTGGCTCTCACCCAGTTACCTTGCCTATAAAAGGGTAAGAGTTGAGTGGGTTGATATTTGAAAAGTCTGATCGAGTTCTGAATGCAATATTTCCTTTGCCCCTCATCATCCTCTCGCAGACTCTGAGCAGGGCCATACTCTGCTCACCTTGACTCACACTCTTTTTCCTGAACTTGGCCTGCAACCCCAGCTATGACCATCTACCACTGCTCAGACACCCTATGGCCCTGGCCATGGGTCTGATAATGAGCCAGAGTCTTCTGGTCATCATCCTGATTCTCCTCCTCCATTAACATCCATCTCAGGGCCCATAACAAAGGTCAGATAAGATGATGGCACTTGATACTTTGTAGCAAATTAAGCCATTGGTCCCCAGCCCTTGCCTTACTAAAACCCAGGCCCCTCAGATCTGTGAGTATACCCATTTGCCATGCAAAGACCTTCCCGATTAGACAACCCAGGGTTTCCCTTTGCTAGCTTTATAACTTCGTGTGGCCGTGAAATGATTTCATGCAGTTCAGAAACTCTGCTTAAATATTGTCTATGTTTTTAGATTAACCCCCCCAAACAGAGAAAAGTGTTTCTTATTTTTTAGTAATTTAAGTTCTCTCTATATTTCTACATATATATAATCATCTGCAATGTAAACCCTGTGGAAAATTAGGAAACCAGAGTGGTAGTATTATTGTATGTGAACACAGCTTTCCATTAGACCTACAGTTGGGGAAAAAAAAAAATCCTTTATCTCTGCCCAAAGCATCCATTTTCTTGTGATTTGAGTCTGAGCTAGAAATGCATTTTTTTTGGATTTTGGAAATTCAGTCTTTCTGGACTTTTATGGCAGAAGTCTACGTGCAACTCAAAATGCCACCAGCACCTCTTTCCTGTCTTTCATAATTGATCTGCTTCCAAATTCAGAATTTAGTTCCAGCCCCACCAGTGTCTGGCAGGGGACATGCACCCTAAATCATGGCCATCCCTGTCATCTGACCCTTCCTCCCCCCGTCTGTTGGAAATCCCATGTGAGCGTCTTCCACAAACCTGGGATCAAACAGTGTTTCCCACCCAAATTTGATTAAACGTGCCCTCCCTCGCTGCAGTCCATATGGCATCGAAATGCATGATTTTTCCAGACTCTGAGGTCAGACGGTGCCCAGACACGCAAGTAATAGTCAAATTATACAGGAAGTTATCAAAGGAGTCTACCCAGACAGAAGCAACCCCTGACCCCACGGCAGGTCAAAGGTCTGGTTCAAGTTTCTCCTTCTTAATTTATCACCACAGCAACATTAGAAACAGCTCTTTGAATGAAACCATTTATAGATTCTACTTTTTTTTTTTTTTCTTATTTGGAACTTTTTCTTTTACTGCAACTCGAATCTTCTAAATTACATGAACAATTTTCATCTGAGAAGGCATATTTATAATATTAAAAAAACTAGATTCTTTTTTTCTCTCTCTCGGAAACGGACCCAACTTGGGATATTTTCTCCTCACTAAATTTAGATGTAGACTTTTTTTTTTCCTAATCAAAAAAGGCACCAATAAATATGACTGTCTGCCTAACGCACATCCAAACTTTGAACAACTCCCAGTGATCCTAAAAATATTTTAAGATCTACAGCAGGCTGTGAGAAAAATAAAAATTAAAAAAAAAAATACAGTGAGATTCAGAGACATTGTCACCCAAGGAAGACAGAGAGGCAAGATTTAGAAAGATTCCCAAAGTCATCTTTAAAGGCCAGAAGAATCTGTAGTCGTGTAAAAGAGTGAAGATGAACCTTGACATTTTCTAAGGCTTTCTGTGTGGAAATAGCCCCAGCCTCCCGCTGCCCAAAGCAGAAGGGGCTGGAGAAGGGAAACCCAGCCATGTGATGTCACATCTTGTCTGGGGTTTTTTGGCTACCATCAGGACAGCTACCGCAGTGACTTAAAACACAAAGCTTCTGCATCTCCTCTTTCCCTGTCTGGTTTGTAAATTGCAATAAATGAAGGAGTCCATGGTCTTCCCTGGTACGGGCTCTGCTGGAGGAGATGTGGCAGCGTTCTTGGTGTGGGCCTGGAAACCCAACAGTTAATCACAGCCCTCTTTATCTCCGAGAAACACCAGAGGGAGAATACTCACAGGGTGGATACACTCCAATAAAGGACAATTACAAAACATGGAGGAAAAAGAATAAGTAGGACCTATGCCCTACGGAGACAGGCATCTCGGTCAGTTTTATTTACCGATAGGCCGTGAGGGGCACATAGTGGTACTCAGTAACTATTTGTTGAATGACTCAATCAATGAACACCTTTTCCATCTAGTCAATTTTTTAAACGTTAGGGGCTAGTAAACCATTTAGCTGGTATTAATGTCCTTCTGGCTTATACAAAAGGAGACAGCAACCTGAATTCTACTCTACCAGACAAGAATTCCTTGTGTTGCAAATAACAGAAAATCAAATAATTAATCAAGCAATTAGGAAGTTGTTAGCTTCGCATCAAAATTTTAAATGTAGGCAGGACAGTGTCAGAATAGCGGCCACCTGACCATACCATGTTTTT
>RCUC01145021.1:0-35766 GCA_003697995.1 Taxidea taxus jeffersonii
CAGAGAAAGCACCATCAAACTGGACCCACCCCAAACAACTGCCTCTGGCTAACCCCAGACTTAGAGGTGAACATGACTGCATTATGGAAAAATAGAGGCAAAATCCTGGGATTGCAACAGAATGGGATACTCTCTTTTATTCTCTATATTTTATAGTAAAGTATAAGAGTAAATAAAATGACTGGCAGGGATAACAATGAGAGATGTCAGAGCCCATGAAGAAATGAAAGAAGGTGGCTTAGGAAACTTAGTGAGGAAAGGGCAGCGTAAGTGTTGTTTGCTTATTTATATAAATTATCCAGTGAGCATCCTTTTCCATTCACTTTCCTCTTTAAAGAATACAGCATATAGTTTATAACCATGTTCACAGTTAGTGAATACCCACTCTCTCAATAAGATCACAATTTTACAGACCCTTAACATATTTCAGTGGTGTCAGACTTTTTTGTGTATCCTCAAAATTTTCTAGCATTTTACTCTTCCAGAAAAGAGTATTAAAATGCCCATTGTTTTTATATAATGGTCTTTAAAAGTAACAAAAATCTTAATTTCTATCAATTTTCCAGTTAGACATCTTAGAAAGCAACGAAGATGCTTCCAGAATTCTAGCCTATAATTCATTGGTTAGAGGCCTTGGAAGCCTTCAGGGTCTCAGTTCTTTTACCAAAGTCCCCAACTCCTTTATTTGGTTGTTTAGTGGCTTGGATTCTCAAATAAGGAGCATGGACACCTTTATTCATACATGGGGAGAAAGGAGTCTTCATCTTTCTCTAAGACATCCCTTCTCTGCATCATTAGATTAAATATTTGTTTAAAAATATGATTAAATGTTGAGTTTATGCTGTTGATTTTTTTTTAACCTTTAAAAATCTCATCATCATTGTATATAGCTATTTGTTCTGAGAGCAGAGTGATGGGGACATCAGTTTTCATACGGTCTGTGACAGGGAACCAGAAAGGAGATGCTGTCATGTCCAGATCTGTCCATCACTGGGGAATGACCTTAGACTTCCTGATCAATTCTGACAAGTCACTGACAGTTTGCAGGGGAAGCACATATGTGACAAAAGACAAGCAGAGGCTACATGTGTCAGCAGGAACCCTGCGATTCTGAATAGGAGTCAAGTTGCTGACAATTCTGGTATTTGGATGCTCTTGGTTTTCTTTTTAAATATGGCTTCAGAAAATCGCAGGTGCCCATTCTTCCAGATAGAGTTTTCCTGCTGATTTAGTCAATGGCCATATGGCCATATTGATTTGGATGCTATCATGTTCTTGGTCTTTTTGCCACTTTGTTTATAAATTTGCATACACTTATTGACTTAATTTTGTGTCCTGGGTGATAAGGGGTAAATTGTTATTATTTATAAAGACCACAATTGAATCAAGCTGTTTTAGAGTCACGTTTTGCATAAAAATGGACACTTCTCAAGTGTGAGTCTTAAAGTGTTGGTGTCTATCTCCTGCACAGATGGAACAGAGGCTATATAGCATAGTGGATAAGAGCTTGGATGTCTAAGCCAGACTTCATGAATTTGAGTCCTAAATCCACTTACGTTGAGCATACCACATGATATCTGTGGGAGTCAGTTATCTTAACTGTAAAATGGAGATAATGAGCTCCTGCCTTGGAAGTTTTTGAAACAGGCTCTGGCATATGGTTGGTGCCATATAAGTGTTTGCAATTATTAAATTATGTTGCTGAGCTTTTATATATCCAGTATGCGATTCCTATCAGTTAGAATCATGTAAAAGGGGAGGCTCCATGAGTATATAATTTTGATCAAATTTGGAAAAATTTGAGCCATTATTCTTTGAAAATGTTCTTGTCTCCCCTTCTCTCTCCTCTCCTTCTAGAATTCTAATCACTCCTACTGCTGAGACTTCTCTATATTGTCCACAAATGATTCAATTTTTATTTCTTTTGTTTTTTCTCTTTTGGATAGTTTCTATTGCCATATCTTCAGGTTGACTGATCTTTTCTTCTATAGCATCTAATCTGATTTGTTTTTTATCTCATCTAGTGTCGTTGTTTTACTTTTCATTTCTAAAATTTCCTTTTTTGGATCTCTCTTTTCTCTTTATTCAAGTTTCTGTTTTCTTCTATGTTGTTGAAGAAATGGAATATGTTTATATTTACCATTTTTGTTTCCTGTCTGCTAATTTTATCCCCTTTACCCTGTCTTTCATTTTTAGGGGCAGCTTTTATTGATTGATTTTTTTGTATTTTCCTGCTTCTTTGAATGTGTGATAGCTTTTATTGCATACTGAACATTGAGGATTTTATTTTGGGGTGCTGAATTTTGTTGTATTTTTTCTAATAGGGTCGGGCTTTGTTCTGGCGTGCATTTAAGCTTCTTTGTATCTGTATAATTAATTCAAACTAGCTTTTAAACTTCATAAGGTTGGATCCTGAAACAGATCATTTGACAGGTCTCTATATTGTCAATTTTTGTTTGATGGTGCCACATATTAACTTATTAATCAGCATCTGTCCATTCATCCAACTAATGTTTTATTGAATTTCTCTGATACGGTAGAGTAAAGATGAATAAGGAATCCTTAAAGAACTTACAGTTTAGGAGAGAAGATCATTGATATGCCCTAATAGAATTATATGCAAAGTGCTATAGAATCTGCTGGTATCTTACTTCTCCTATGTGTATATATGATGTTCAACCAAAGTGTACTCTCTTATACTGAATTTTCTTTTCTCCTTGGTTATTCTATCTTGGCTTTGCAATGTTTAAGAAAATTTCAGTGTTATAAAACTGTGTGTATATATATATGGAGAAAAAACATATCTCCTTTTATAAAAATTCAAACATTTATTCAACAAATATATTATGATTAGCTATAATGTGCCAGTTCACAGCTGGAGTGACAATCGTGAACAAAACAAAGTCCTTTCAAAATGCAAATTCAAAGTACACAAATCAAGTAGTGATAATATATACCATATTATGAAATTATGGCTCTGTATTTATATTACTGCTTTGAAAGTGACATGATGATTCTAGCATTGAGTTAATAGTAGAAAAATTGCCCTTGGGCAGGCCAGCTTGTTCCCTGTTCTGAGCTCCAGATTATAAATGCTGCTGAAAATGGCTAGTTCCAGAGAAGTGTTTTAAAAAAGGATTGCTGATGTATCTATACTTTTGTCTGTGGGAGTGCTATTTTTGTGGATACAAATTGGATTCCTTTTTTTAGAGTTTTAGGGTATGAATTTCAAGAAGATTCTTAATTGCAAAAGGAAAGCCAGGCTAAGAGCTACTACTACAAATGTTACTACTACTGTTACTGCTGCTGCTGCTGCTCACTATCATTTCCAGAATTGTCAACATCTGCCAGTGCTCTGTGATGTTCTTTACTTAATCTCCTTCATCCTCAAAAGAATCCTATGTGATGTACGATATTCATAGTACAGAAGAAGAAAGTGAGGATGGCCATAAAATCATTTTTTAAAGCATTTATGAAAATGAGACATAGTCACTGTCCACCTTAAAAATAAAATACCCAGTTATTTTACTAGCAAAATGAGTTTTCTGGGAATAGCAGAGGAACTGCAATTCAGAACATGCAAGCAATGGCAAACCATAGGCAAGTCTCAAGAGACAGAGGGAAGAGCAGCTGTTAATAGGTTTTAGGAAGAAATTGGGGAGGATTGTTTCAAATAGTTCATTGGAGAAGAACAAGAGTTTGAGGTTGTGGCATTTCTCGTTGGCTGCAGGCGGGGGTTAGTGTGTTGTTGCTGGGGCAGGGAGGGATCTTGCTTCTTTTTTTTAAAAGCAGATAAAATTCCTATGTGGAAAAATGTCCTCTCTTGTCAAGATAATTCTTATCTTCCTTCTTCCTGCTAGTTATGCAAGCAGCAGAGTGGTGATGTGTGAGAGCTCCCCCCTTCAGGGTGTCCTGACTCCACTTTATTTATTTATTAAAGATTTTATTTATTTATTTATCTGACAGAGATCACAAGTAGGCAGAGAGGCAGGCAGAGAGAGAGAGAGAGAGAGGAAGGGAAGTAGGTTCTCTGCTGAGCAGAGAGCCCGATGTGGGGCTCGATCCCAGGACCCTGAGATCATGACCTGAGCCCAAGGCAGAGGCTTAACCCACTGAGCCACCAGGTGCCCCTTTAAATGAGGTTTCCTTTATTTGGCAGTCATAAAGACAGAAATCACTTTAAATCTGCATTATTGAAAGTACCATAATAAGACTATGAGCACATGCTACATTGCATATTGAAAATTGCAATTAGCATTATTGATTTGATGACTGAGTAGATGGCTTTCTGAGGAAGCGTTCTTTGGAAGATTCAAATCAAATTCTACATTATTTTCTAGTAGGAAAGCATATTATAAGAATATTTGGAATTTAAAATAGCCTTCACAGGAGTCCCTGTTTAGTATCTCTGCCTTAGCAAATGGCAAATGTCCCACTTAGCTAGCTTTTAGAAGAAGTAGCTAAAAGTTGGGGGGAGACAAGATTAGAATGGATGCAAACAGAGATTGTTTTCTGCAGATCTCGACTTCCCTCTCTAAGGCAGAAGCTCCTTCCAGAGAATGACAGATGACAAGATCAACACCGGGCAGATGATCTTCCTTTGGTAACGCACCCTCTGGTAGCAGGCACCCCCATTTGCCCTTTCTTAGGGAGTGGGGATGGTGATTTGCTCTGCAGTAACTGGACCCAGAGTGGTAGGGTTGCTGATCTGGAGAGACACCACTGGGTGTCCTTGGCATACGTGAAATCATTTATTTCCACTCAGCCGTGATGTGTATAAAACTAGAGAGCTGGTCTGCAGTGATTCTCCTATTCAAGATGTTATAGCCGATCTCTTTACATATCTGTGCTGAGATGACAGAAAATATTACCGATATTATTAGAGCTAAAGTTTCCTAGCACCTCTAGCAGTGTCTTCTTCTGGGGAATTAAACTCGAAAAGATTTGAAAATGGAGTTTTTTACTCTACGCCTCCACCCAGACCTACATCCCCTCTCCCTCTTCTGAAATTATGGAATGGAAACGGGCAGACTTCAGGGTATTCATTGCTATATGTGCAGTTTGTTATGATGGGAGAGAAGGTATTTTGAAGCTGAGAAGTCATGTGACTTATTCTTTAAGATCTTGCTAAAGTTTTCCTGTTTTAAACTACAACAAAGAAGTTATTTCCTTTCAAAATTAGGTTGCTTGAATATTTTACATAATTTTAAATATTAAGCTTAAATTGAAAGTAAAATATTTTATCTGTTTTTATAAGACACTTTATGCTTCTATAGTTTATATTTATATATGTAAATAAATATAAAATAAAAACATATTACCTATATTTTACAAGTTACTCTGTATTTACATATCCATCTGTAACTCAACCAGTGATAACCCATGCATGAAATTCATTGCATTCCTATTATGTGCTATGTACTGTGGGCCTAACAGTGATACAGGAAACAATTTTCTGAACCCTAATATGGAAAATGTCCTGAGGTCCAAAGTGCAGAATCAAAAATCCAAGATTGCTTCCAAGTGAGATTAGAGGAACTGGTCCTAACACAGTGCCTGGCATATAGGAACGGCATACACAGAATTTACTCCATGAATGAATGATGAATGAACAAATGAGAGAAAAGTGGCATTTGACCTTGCAAAATGAGTCAGCTGAACTTGGAACAATGCCAGGGCAAAGGCAATCATGTGAGCAAAGAAAGAGAAAATTCAAAGCAAGTTTAGGGAATGGTAATCAGTGTGGTGTAACCGGACTTTAGGAATGAGTGATATATTTTAAAAGTCAGTCAGAGCCAGATAGTAGAGCATCAGACTCTAGTTCAAAGATTCTGGCTTTTATCTGTACTGTGTGGAGCCTTTAAAAGTTGCAGAAAGAAGTGGTGACCTGGCAGATCTGTGCCTTAAAAAGACTTGGCTGGAGACACTGTTTGGCCAGGAGGGGTGGAGAGATTCGAGAATCACTGGATTCTGAGCAATTAGCTGGGTCTGAGACTAATGCAGTCAGTGAGATGGAATCTGCTGTGATTGTCTGCTGCTTGAACAACACCCTCAGAATGAACTGAGCCCCGTTGTTATCTGATAGCACTGTGTTTGATAAGGCCCACAGAAAAATGTCAACCAAATGCTGTGGCCTGGCACAGTCGGTCATGAAATCTGACTAAAATACGTTGTTCCCAAATGCTGAAATATGAGGTGAAATAGCTTATGAAAAATAAAAACCAGCATAGTGAAACTGACTCAGAAAACAAATTCTTTGCTATCTGTTGTGCTTAATTTTTAACAGTGTTAAGCGCTCTGAGAGCAGTATTTTGTAAACTGATATTTTCTTTCTTCTTTGAAAAGGCCACACATTGTTTATACCATTTATCCTTTTCTTGTGCTGATAACATAAATTATGGTTCCATGCAGACCAGCCATAAGCGTTTTAATATCCTTAAGAATGACTTCGTTCTTTGAAAAAATACACAAAATTATTAACATATTGACTAGTCCAGTTTTTATGACTGGCCTTATAAGTTCCAGAATTCTAATTTCTTAATAATTTTTACCATTATAGTAATATATTTACACATGTTCTGAGTAGTAATAAAGGTATAACTTGAGGACACACACACACACACACCCATACCATTAGTTAGTCACAAGCCAATGCACAACACCTCTTTCTTTGCCTTCTATCCCATTTACTCAGAAACAACTGACCAATAAGACAGAAGATAGAGAGTTGCAAATAGAAATATCAAATTTATTCTTCGTCAAGCTGGTTGGAAAAATGAGGCTTGATGTGTGTTGCTACAAGGATTTGCTTAACTTTCCCTATTTTGACTCTTCTTCCCAACCCATGTAAGTGATGGCTCACCTAAGGAAATCATTGTGTCTTCAGAGCACACACACACACTTTTACCAGGAGGATCGCTGTCCCCCTTAGTCTGGAGCTTATAGGGAAGAAGAAAAGAATCCCCCACTGCTTCTACTTTTCTAAGATTAGCTCCACCCATTGGAGTAACATGGACCAGTACCTGTCAAATCATTGTCAACCACAATTAAACAAGTTAGCACTCATCCTTTGGCAAAGGAGGAGGTGACTACAGGATAGTCAAGAGAGCAGTTGTGTTAACTAGGGGAAATTCCTCCACCTAGCTACACAAAATTAGTGGAAGGGACATTGCTGTCTAATACACACACACATACACACACACATATACACACATTCACAAATACCTTCAGGCTTTATTTGGAAGAAAAGTTTTTGGAAATTTTTTTTTTTTTAAGGTTACCCTTTTATTTATTTATTTATTTTTAAGATTTTATTTATTTATCTATCAGAGAGAGAGGGAGAGAGAGCGAATGAGCACAGGCAGACAGAGTGGCAGGCAGAGGCAGAGGGAGAAGCAGGCTCTCTGCCGAGCAAGGAGCCCGATGTGGGACTCGATCCCAGGATGCTGGGATCATGACCTGAGCCGAAGGCAGCTGCCCAACCAACTGAGCCACCCAGGCGTCCCTGGAAATATTTTTGACTAAGATTTACTATGTGTGCTGTGATTTTAATAACTAACAGTTTTAGTGTTGAATATTTAATAGAGCAGAATGCATATATTATTATATACTTATATATATCCAAGAATGAAAAATACATTTAGGTCTTATTTTTTAAAATATTGGATTTTTAATAAAGCATTCATTCAGGAAGGTAACAAGTTAAATTTCAAGTCATTAAAATATTAAATATGGAAATTATGGTATTGTTTTAGAAATCCTAGTTTAGCTTATGATGATCAATAATCACAAAATACTTTAACTGTCCTAAGCTTTGCTTACACATCTTGTTTTTTAGTTCTTCTTTTATTATCTTTCCTGGAAGCTCTTCATCTTTTAATTTATTATATAGCTTCTCTCCCATCACCTTCTAGAACCTCTTCGTTAGTCAGAATCAAATGTTTAAATGGAAGGAGATCGCACACAGTGGATAAAGCAACAAACCAAAATGTCTGGATTGGGTAGTAGTCCTGATATTGACATTAAACTTTAAAAAATATTTTATTCATACCTTTGTGGCTTTTCATGGGAGATTTCGCTGCTTAAAGATTTCATGTCCAAAAAAGTAGTGATAAATAAGTTTTACAAAATACAGGAGCACCTGGGTGGCTCAGTCGGTTTAGGCGCCTAACTTTAATTTCTGCTTGGGTCATGATCTCAAGGTCCTAAGATGGAGCCCCACATGGGGCTCTGTGCTCAGAGGGGAGTCTGCTTCAGATTCTCTTTCTTCCTCTCCCTCTGCTCCTCCCCTCTCTAAAACAATAAATAAATAAATCTTAAAAAAAATAGGTTTTATAAAATACAAATCACAGTGGGATGTTGGCTGTTGTAAGTAGAGGAGGAATATCTTGTTGAGTAGGGTGAACTGGTAGCCACAATGGGGGCAAAGTAGAGAGAGGATGGTATCATAGTGCCATCAAACCCAGTAAATTTAAGAGAGTAAAGCTAAGATTTCATTTGAATCTTTTATAATCCCATGTGAAATATATAGATTAGATAAAATTAACACTTAAGAATCAATACTGAGTGTAGATAAGATTTATACTCTGTTGTCCAACATCTGCTACTTAATCCAGATGACTTGGTGTTGAGACAGACTAATGTACCCTCAGACAAGGAACAATTCCTTTGCCTCTTTTTGTCCATAGCCGGTGCTCCCAGAGGACATGGTATATACTTAGATCTTTCAAAAGAAACAGCAGTGAACCTGAGGGAATTTGAATTAAACAATTAGCCCATCTGACCCCAGCATAGTTCCCATCTCTCTCCCTCGCCACCTCCTTACCCATTCTATGACAGTGTATATCTATTTCCAGATATACTTTGGGAGGGAATTAGGAGAAATGGCTTCATTCCCTATGTGTATTTACCAATAAAATCTGCTTCAGAAGTCCAGAGTTTATGTGGTAAGAATAGAGAGAATTTTACATTTGATTTGGAATTTTTGGAAAAAAACAAGTTAGAGTCCAAGAAAATGGAAAAAAAAAGTTAATACAATGTTAATATTTTGGTGAAATGGTTTGCTAGTATAGCTTGGGGATAACTGACTCTATTCAGTAGAGCCCTGCCAAGTTAGTGACTCTTCATTTCAAATGGCAGTGAATTCCATTCCCAGTGATTAGCTTTTTATTGCCAGGCATGTTTGTGACTGAATCTATTGAGTTTTTAAATAGCTGTAGTCTGATTGGGCTTGCGGGGTCTCTGTTCACTCAAAAGAGAGATAGAGGTTACTCTTTGGTACCAAATAAACCTGCTTGGTTTACACTTTTGTCTAGAAAAGAACTTTTACCTGGAGATGACATTGGAAAGCTGATTGACTAGTTAGTTACCAGGGGAATGTGGCCTTGAATCAGAATAGATAATAGACTCTGGAATTTGGGAAATAATGTTGGCTTAGATATTCATTTTGTTGGCCTCTAGGGACCCTCAAAACTAAATGAAAATGAACTCCATTAAAGATGAAAGTATTATCGTAGTAGAACTCTCAGACTTTCATTTTCTCTCTTGCAGCTTGTTTGGTACACACATATGTTGCAGAGCATATGCATTTTGAGTAATTCAGGTGTAGATTCTAAATGCATACTAATTTGTTATTGTTTAAAGCTGAATCATTCAGGGTTTCTAATACAAATTCTGATTCTGTGAGCTGCTGGATGGCATTAAGTAGATGAATTGCTCAATTCCATTTTTGATAGCAATTTAAATACCTTCTTTAAGAAAACATTTCTCTGATAACAATCTTTGCTCTCATTTCTAGAGGGCTTACCATGTGCCAATGAGGCATTATTGTCACTGTCTACTTTAGAGATGCAATTCAAAGCGTAGGACACATGTATCATGTGAATAGCTGAGACAGGTGCCACCCAGGTCTTCTTTGAAAGCCTGTTTTTGGCAGTAATGCTGGATAGTCTCTCTTTCAAGCAGTATCATTGTTTATCGGAGTTATTTTAATATTTTTAATAGGGAATGAAATGGACCTAATTAAATCCAATTGATTAAGACTACTGGAGCTATTTTTTTTTTTAATTAAAAAAATTTTTTTTCATGGAGTACTGGGTGTGGTACATAAACAATGAATCTTGGGACACTGAAAAAAAAAATAGAGCTGTTATTTTAGGGCAAAAACTTGTTTCCGTTATCCTGAAGCAACAAAAAAATTTCTCATTGTAACTTGCTTATCAGAAACCAAGTAAGTGAAGTAAACTTTCATGTTTGGTAAACTTTTGAAAACTATTTCTTTTCCATTAAAATTGGGATCCTGAATACCAAAGTTAGAAATATGAGAAGTTTGTACTTAAATGCTAACAATTTCTCAGTTAGTAAATGGGAAGAGTAATTGTTTTAAGAATTAGCTAAGCACATAAAGGGTCACCCAAATTAAATGTTTTTCCTTCCTACATACTTATTAGCCCATTTTACTTGAGTCTCAGTCAATTTTACCCAGAACTCTAAACTTCAGCTTCACTTTTGCACTCTAAAATTTCCTTGAGTTAGGGTCCCATTTATAGATAAATAGGGTGTTCATTTGTTTCAAAGACAATTCTACTGAATATATTTTCAGAGAATTGTCAACATAAGCTTGAAATCTACCAGGATGTAATTAGAAAAGTTCTTAATACTGTTGTCTTTTTCTTAGCAAAGTATTTTCTAATAGATATTTAAGAAAAAGCAGTTCTTATGTAAATAAGAATTTAAGGTTGATTTTGGGCCACCAGCGTTAACATAACCTGTTGGAGTTCAGAATTCTTTTTTTTTTAAATATCTTATTTATTGGGGGAGGGGGCCAGGAGGATGGGGAAGGGCAGAGGGCGTACTAGAACCCCATTCTGAGCAGGGAGTCTGACATGGGGCTCGATCCCAGGACCCTGGGATCATGACCTGAGCCAAAGGCAGACACTTAATCAACTGAGCCACCCAAGTGCCCCTGGAATGCAGAAGTCTTAAATATACAACACAATGTTAAATGCTCCAAATATCAAATTGCCATGTTTCTGAATTTTATTGTTCTCGCTGAATCACTGTATTATCTTGATACTTTCTAGCATTTTCAGTATAATTATTAAAACAGTTATAGTGGCTCTAAAGGAATGTAATTGGAAAAGAAAGATGGCCTGTACTGGATGAAATTCTTAATTAATCTTTCACTGTAAAATTGTTCAAAATTAATCAAGTATATTGCCTATAAGAAGGCAACTACACTTTACCTACCTCAGTATTATCATCACCAAGCCATATATTAAAAGTTAATTTCTGATTTAAAAGTGTACTTTAACTGCAAAACCATCAATCCTAAGTAATTCCATTACCAAAAAAAAAAAAAAATTATAACACCAAAGAACAGGAGACACAGAGTAGTTTATGCTTATCGTTCTGAGATTTCTTTTGCAACATCAAATTAGGATATACATTTTTATAAAACAGCTAACTTGATTTGAAGAATACCATTCATTCATTCATTCATTCATTCATTTCTTCAACACATATTCATTAGAGAAAGTGAGGTTTTGGGCATTGAGAATAATGACCTTGAAATGCAATAGCAATTTCCTGGTATATAAGGAGAAAATAAACAACTTGAATTTTAATCACATTTGTAGATAAATATCCTTGGGGCTATTTGAGAAAATTATGGAAAGGTAGTCTTCCCCCCAACTTGTTTTTTGAATTATGAAGCTTATACTCTTCACTGGTTCTCAATGTTTTACCACCGTAATACACCAGGATGACAAGCCATGCCCCTCACCCCCCGACACACACAGCCCCTAAGACAGTGCTTCACAGCTGGGAGGAAGTCTCTTGTTTTTTTGCTAGAGCTGGAGATAAGTGAAAGAGTCCCTTGGCTGTCTGCCCCATTCCTAGTTTGAGAATCACTGCTAAGTGTGAGCATTCTTAATTATTGAGCAGGCCAGGGGTGCCTGGTGGCTCAGTCAGTTAAGCAACCGACTCTTGGTTTTGGCTCAGGTGTGGTCTCAGGATTGTGAGATGGAGCCCCAGGTGGACCCCACATCCTTCATCCTCGGCACTTCGCTCAGCAGGGAGTCTGCTTATTCCCCTCCCTCCCCTTCTACCCCTCTATACTTCACCTCTTCCCTCTGCCACACCTGCCACCCACCCCCTGCACTTGCTCAAGTGCTTGCTCTCTCTCTCTCTCTGTCTTCTTTCTCAAATAAATAAATAAAATCATTTAAAAAGTTATTGAGCAGGCCACAGAGATAAATGCCTCAATAGATCCAACGCAAAGTCCTTATGGTCCTAATGCTGACAGTAGAAGTAGGTAAGTTTAGATGATATTTTTCCCATGAAACTCAACTGTTTGTTCAATTTAATCATTAACTTAACCACATATTCTTGGGTCCCACACATATAATCAACATAAAATAAATACATTATTTGGTTGGATATTTTGTTAAGGTGTGATCGTAATCAGGGCCATTTTATGATAAACATGTAACAGATGCTCTTCAAAGCCAGAATAGCATGAAATACTAGATTTCATTACAGTATTTCAATACAAGAGTCAAGAGTCAAGTCGAAGGTGCTTTGATGCTAGAGTGCTCTTGATCTTTCCGAAGGTGTCAGCAGCTGCCACCTGGCTGACAAAGACTATAAGAAGCTATTTCAAAGAGGTAAGATGTAAAAAAAAAAGTGCTGTGTTGTTATCAATGAAGTAGGGCAATACCTTTTCCTGAGAATTTTGTCTGTCTCTGCCTTGCCTCTTCTTTAAAATAGCAGTGCTTCTCTGAGAATTAACATATTATTTCCCTAACAACTTAGTATGAGTCAGTTAGTTTGATGGCTCTCGTTATTGACTAGGAATATGGAAAGAAAACCGCAGGGAACAAAAGGATAACACTGAAGAAAAACCTGAACTATTTCTCTGGTTTGCTTAATCTCCTATGAGGACTTCACTTATCACCTACAATATTAATTTTAGAAAACTAAGAAACCAGCAAGCAAAAAGTTAAAGAGTGAAGGTGAGGTTCTTCTACAATTACAGTCAACATGTGACATTGGTTGAAAATTAAAATTCCTTTAAAATGACTTCTTTTAAGAAGGCCGACTATTGTGTTAATTATGAGTTCAGACTACCCCAGAGTTTCCAAAATACGCATTCTTGCTATAAAAATAAGAAGACTAGATTAAAACAATCAAGCATGCCAATATGTTTTCTGAGCATTCATGTATTCTCTTCCCTTTCTGGATGACAGAGCTGTGGCTTTCTAATGCTTTATCCTTAAGACAAGGGGTTTGTCTTGATGGCCTAGCGGCTACTCAGATTTTCCTGGTTTCCTTTGTATGGTCTTAATATGATTTAGAGGTGTCATCACTCATCATTAAAGGAAAAAAAAAACAAACAAGCATGCAAGAGTTGGGCAGTTTTATAAGAATAGTACAGTATCCCGGTGCAGAAGATTATTCTGTGCTCCTGTTACAGATTTGGGCAATTCATGCAAATCAAGATAATTTGTCTTAGAAATTAGAAGATAATTTTTCTCCTTTAGAATAGGGGCTGTCTTTTATTTTGCTCCAAAATGCATTCTTAACCCTACATGTCGGAACAGAATAGAAACATGTGAAAAGACAGAATTCCGTATTGTCAAAAGAAATGGGAGACAAAGCCCCCAACCTTTTACTAAGCCCCTTTTAGCCCATCTCCAACATGGTGACATTGGTACAGACAGGGCTTGTCACCCATAAATTTACAGCTTATTCCCATCTCTTCATAAATTGACTAATTTTTTTGAAAGAAAAAAATATATAGGTGTATAAAATACCCAGTTACAGGTTGTGTTCTATTTAGCCCTTGATTGAAACGTATTGCTCCTCAGTATCTTTTAGCTATGAAAATTATAATATGGAACAGAGATTAGAATGAAATTATCATGGCTAGAAGGCATTTACTCAGTGGTGGCAGCCACATAAACCTGGGTCCTGAGAATGATGATAATACATTAGGTTCTGCATGCCCGATATTATTGCCGTACATTATGTATGTTTCATTTATACTATTTCGCACACACCAGCAACGCTGACAGATAGGTAATTACTCTCTGCGCCAATGAACAGTTATCAGCACCACCGCTGTTTATTGCTGGAATGAAGTGCGTTTGTCAGTCAAGGTCACTTGTTTGTGTGTCCTCTTTAATAGTTCCTTCACAGTTGTTGAACTTTGCACGCCGTTCCTATTGCGGGGTTCCTGGAGGTTACCTCACTGCATCATGTGTTTCTCATTGTTATCAAAGTCACTTGTATTTATCATTTTAATTGATAAACAACTAAGTTGCAGGAAGCAGAACTGAAGAGGTGGAAGAGCATATTTTGCTAGTCAGCTGATCCCGCTAGGTATTCCGTAATGAATGCTCTGGAGAAGATGCTCTCAGCACGGACCCTCTTAGGTGGTGATACGGCGTCAGCCTGAGCTCGTGAGATTTCATTTCATAACATTAACCTTAATTTCAGCCGCTGATGGGGACTGACACAATTTCATAACTACTACAAACTTCACATTTGTACCCTCTCGAAGTATTTTTTTGTTGCTCATTTTTTGGGCTGAGCAGAGGTTGTTTTCACGTTCTGTATACTTATAGAATGGGCTAAATCCATTTGGTTTGACTTTAAACCAGTCGTGTTTATTTTTTAGATATGTGCCCGTAAGCCTCCCCTGCCCATAAAAAATGTTATCAGTCTAATGCTGGTTATCATCATCGTGTTAAAGCACCGGTCTTGTTCCAAAATGAACATTGTATGGTGCGTTTTTGAGAGTAAAAATAAATTCAGTGCCATTGTGTCTTATCCTATGCAGCCTGTAATTTCATCTGTTATAAAATAAGGAAAATGGTTGATCTTTTTATTTTTGTTTGTTAGCCACCGTGCTTTATTAGAAACTGGAATAACCTCTAGGATATAATAATTTATCCAGTCAAGATAACTGGAGCTATTTCCTTAAGCCTGTGATCAGCTTGAGTTTGTGTGTTGGGAGATTTATACTGCCGTTGCTTATTACCAAAGAAACAGTTAAAAAGGATTTATGGTAGTGCACATTATGTGTGTGTCTGGAATTTTTGTGTATATAACTTCTTTCCTTTCCCTTCCTCTGTTTTTCCTCTCTTAACATGATTGTCAAATAGAGAGAATATCTATACTTACTATTAAATGCAAATTTTATTCAGGCATTTAAGCAGAATCACATTCATTCATTAAACTAAATGATTCTTTTATTTGAAAAAATATATCAGCGCATGGTAATATCACACCCTGTTTACAAGGGACTCTAGTTCTCCGTCAGTGTAAAAGTTTACTATTTCATTA
The DNA here is from genome assembly GCA_003697995.1 of Taxidea taxus jeffersonii. NCBI lineage: Eukaryota > Metazoa > Chordata > Mammalia > Carnivora > Mustelidae > Taxidea > Taxidea taxus. Next base: position 15,349 of record RCUC01145021.1, read on the forward strand.
TTAAAGGATTAAACTATGGCAAAAGGTGCCTGGTGACCGTGAATGTTTTAGTTAATTTGATTATAGCCATAAAAAAAGAATTTAATTCCATAGCAGCCACTGGGTCGTACGCCTGGCAGTGTGGTTCCAATGCATCACGGTTCTGATCCTGTCCTGGGAGGGACTGAAAATTGCCATTTGGGCAAGGCGTGGAGGAAGAGATGAGCAATTCGGTTCACTCATGAACCCAGGTTAACACCATGCCTCGACGTTTTCAAAACGCTTCCTTTTCTTAGTTCTTAGTTACCAGAGTGTTACAAAGAAAGGGTTTTGATCTCATGTAGATAGCATAGCATTAATTACCCTGACACTAATTAAACTGCATCAAACAAATACCACCGTGTTCCTCAGGGGGACAACAGAAGGCAGTTTAAAATAATTACTGGAGCTTCATGCATGTGTGAAGTTTTCATTACTCTTAGGACACAAGCAAAAGAGATTTGATAGCATTAAAATAGCCACCCTTTAGTGATTGCAACAACAACAAAAAAAGTGACTAAATTTTCCTTGGAGCATATTGATGTCTAAACACTAGTGGCTTCAATCCTTGAGAATGGTAACTTTTCCTTAAGAATTGCAAGTCTGTGAAGCAGGAACAGGTGTTCCAGTTCACATTCTGGTATGATTATGTATTAGCTTATGTTTGTCAGACCATTTCATTAACCACCCACTGCTATCACATATACATATACTTTGTTCTTTCTGAACCATGAAATGAAATGCATATATCTTCACTAATGCTTGCTATCAATGTAAATGAGAAAAAGAGGCTTATTACCAATCATGGCTGCTGTGAAGCCCACACCTCTGTACACTTACAGGTAATAAACATCCTTTCGTAAGTAGGACACAAGATGTATTGAGTCCTGCCCGTAATAAGAAATGGCGATCTTGTCCTACTTTTGTATTAATGGATGGTATTTCCCATACATATTTAGAACACAATGCAATGGTACTGTTTCGAAGGAAGCTTCTTCTCTCAGTACTGGAAGTGGTCATTATTTTTTGAGATCTTTTGTCATCCTGGAGGTAAGCAAACCTTCCTGGTCACCGAGAATGGTTTTTGTTTTTGTTTTGTTTTGTTTTTGGCTATTGGAAAAGTGCAGAGTCAGTGGCTGCTATCAGAGAGATTGTAGATGGTCTCTGAAAGGGAGCTATTAAGAAAGGCTGATGTGAAAATCCGCTAAATCCTGCCTGGATGAAGTAGTGTAAGTGAACGACAGTATCATGGACAGTTACGGTGGTTATAGAAGTTGCACGTTTGGTTCTTTCGGGCACGTGCATGCCTGTGAGCATGGGTGTGCATGTGTGTACACGAGTGTATCCCTGCACGTGTGCACATGCATGTGTGCATGTGCGCGCCCGTGTGTGTATGGTGGATTTTCCCTTCCTGTCTGCTCTGTATGTACACACACTGCATAGTCCATGGTCTTTACTGCACAAGGTCACTTGTCCTGTTTGTTTCAGTGACATATGAGCAGTGGGAATCAAGTTGCCTGGGTTCTAACATCAGGTGCTAGCCATCCTCCCTAAAAGGTACTGGGAATTAAAACGAGAGAGTGGTCATTTCCAGATTGATGCAACTCATATTTCATTCGGTGAATGACTCTTTGAATGTGATTATGGAGTGTTTCTGTGTATGCAGTACTACATATTATAAGCCATTTGTTTTTTACTTCCGCCTGAAAGCAATAATTTAATGAAATTATGCATTATGAGGGTTTTCTAGTGATTTTTAAAAAATTAAAATAATACCAGATATTTCAGGAAACCTGTTTAAGAAAATAACACTGAATTAGTGTTTTATAATTGTCACACTAAGCAAAAAATGGATCAAAACTGATTGTAGAAGAATAAAATTTAATCCAGTTGTAGAAATTTGATGGGTCCAAAAAATATGCAAAAAATATACTTTTGTTCCTTTATGAGCCAGATGGTTTGTCCTATTTTAAGCCGATAGTATCTTCATACATCTCTCTTGAATGTCATTGGTTTTAACTGGCAGACAGTGTCTACTATTAGAATTTTCCTTATTCCTGGATGATCTAAAGTATATTTTTGGAACATTTGGATGATCATACTGTACACCAGGAAATTTTTTTCATTACACTTAGCTCATACTCAAAAAAGTGTTTATATAATTTAAAAAAAAACCTCTAAAAATGAACAGTTCTTCTGACATGATGTTGACAGAAGTCACTTTGATATAGTTTAGAGTCATGAATTTTCTATCTGTTCCATTTTTCCTGGGGCTCCATCAACTCAGACATCCTGATCTGTCATTTTCCAACTCTTTGTGAAGGCCTTGACAGATAGAGGTTTTGACAAGTGCTGGACATCAGCAGCAATACAGAATAAGCAGTGTATATTTCTCCAGGTAAAGTGACAAAATGTCTAAAAGCGTCAGAAGAACTGTGTGGTCTTCAATCATATCTAATATCGTAAAGTAAGCCTCTGTTTATATTCTGTGTTTGAGCACTGGACAGTGGCTAAGATTTAAAATTATGTCGGAATCTAGGATCAGAGATCCCTTACCTTACTCACCAGTGTTTACAGTAGCAAGAATGCTTCAGTCACTAGAAAAATTCTTTACATTCCCTTTGAGTGAATGTTGGGAATAATCACATAACGTGAAAGGAGTCTGGAAAATTGTAACATGTCATTATATATTCCTTTTTTTTTTTTTGACAGCTGCTGCACTGATTTGAGTAATTCTGCTCAATTAAAAAATACTATATCATCCTTTTCCTGAGTTGACAGTTCATAGTTCAATTTAAGAGAACTTTCATCGAGCACTAATTAGAACTATTGACAGGGCATTGACTTTTTAGACATGTCGGCATCTTTCTTCATTATATCCTCTATTAATGGCTATGTAATAAATGTAAACATTGTCTCACATATCGAGTATGTTGTTCTTTTTGTATAATTATTTTGCGTCTGCATTCGCTCAAGAAACAGCTGTTGAAAGTTGAGCGGGATGCAAAATGGCACAGCCTGAAGATGTTCTTGTTCACGCAGCTAACTTCTTTTTGATGTGATATCTACTGGCAGGGTTGTGTGGTGAATTCAACTTCTTTGACAGCCATCAGCACTACTGACCAATGGTTTCAGGTTTCCTAGTGATGGGAAAGAGTAAGAAAGGATTCCACAGTTTAGGTTTTTTTCCCCCTGCTGCTGGATCTAAAGCTTCTGCCAACAACCATCTAAATCAACACCATGCCAATGTGCTCTGCCGACCGAAGGTCACCCCAACATCTGGCCCCACTGTCTGCTGCTTTCAGGTTTGTCACTGGGCAGCATCTGCTTATGGATTCTTTCTCAACCTCTCTTTGATCTCTCTGACAGTAAAAAGAAGCTTCTATCACCCATTATGTGTGAGGATTTAGAAAAGAAAAAAAAATTCAAAAGCATGGAACATTGGAAAACTGGTGGGATTTTATCGGTTTTTCAGCTGTCTTTATTTTTTAAGTTGGGCATTTTGTTTGACATGGACACATGGAGTGAGGTGGTTCTACTCTTGGTTTTCGAAAATGCTGTCACAGTCAACAAGTCTAATATGTGAAGACATCTAGCCTAAATGAGCCCTGTTTTGTCCCTCTTGGTCAGCCTTTAAAGAGTAAAAAGTCAATCGTGCAAACTGGTTTTTGTTTTTGTATGCATTTGTTTTGTATTAAGTCTGAAGAATCAATGTTGATATCTTTTGCCTGCTTTTCTGACATTTCTACTAGTGGTGAAGATTTCACACATTTTTAAAATCCACCATCTTGGGATGTAGAGGACAGTTTGGGGAATGCTATGTAATCTGTGGTTAAGCATTGGCAGATGTGGTCCATATTCACCCATCTGAAAAGTGAAGCCCAACTGAGTGTCGTCCTCCAGGCTAGGTAGCATGCTGTTTACGAAAGCGTGTCTCCTGGGCAAGGCACTAAAACATCTCCATCCTCCTCTAGCTCAGTTCCTCTTTCAGCCCTTCAACCTTTCACCTTCTAGATGGGCTCTTCTGGAAATCTCCAGATTTCCCATCTGGAGTTCAAGTTCAGCAAATATGGAATGAATGTTTACTCTGCACTTGGCACTATCCTAGGTGCTGGGCCCATGGAAGTGGACAAGACAGACACACTCCCTATTCTTTCATAGTTCACAGTTTGGACTGATAAGGGGGTCTTGTGCATTTTCAAGACATGAAAAATCTTAATGATTCAAAATGTGTTTGGCCTTCCCCAAGGACTGAAAATTCGTTACTGTATTTTTAGGTCAGTATAATTATGAGCGTTCACAGCTATGTCTATGATAAGACTTTAATTCTCAGCCAGATCAAACTCCAAAACTTTCAGAAGGCATTATAATGCATTCTTCTGCACCTAACAGAGAACCTGCCACTCAGTACACATTTGTGGGGATAATGGGTGATTTTCTTCTATTTTCATTCATTCTTCCAAAAGATAGGTGATTTCCTTCTGTTTCTTTCAGGAAACTAAAGCAATAAGTAACACCCCCCCCCTTTTTTTCTGTGTGATTTCATGTTGGGTAACTAAAACAAGAATTTGTTTTTATAGCATTTACCACAATTTTCAAAGCACTTTTACTAATTTGACCTCATTTTTTCTTCACAAAAATCACAGAAATTTACAAGAAACTCATAGTTAAGTTTGAAGTCCATGGTAACTAGGAAAGCATTGGAACTAGGAATCTGCTTATATTATTGTTATTATTAATTAGTAATTTCTCATTTCTATTACATAAAAGGAATTTCCTAGGAGTTTGTTCTGTCAGCCAACAAATACTACTGAAAGTCCTCAAATAATCCATACAATGTAAAAAGATATGTAATATGTCTAAAGGTATGAGCCTTTTTCATGTAGGAATCATTCTAAATACAGTATAGTCACAAGTCTGTGCTAAAATGCAAGCTTAAGGGAAGAATGCAACTCGGGGACTATTTCTCCTCAGTCATCTTAGTCCAAAAGAGCGTGAGAGAGAGTCAGGGGAGTCGGATTTTCGCTTTCTCTTCTAACCAATTCAGGGACCTAGCACAAGTGATTTGAACTTTCTGGTTTTCATGTTTGGTTTTTTGGTTTTTTGTTTGTTTTTTCATCTGTAAAACGAGGTTTCAGGATTAGATGGAAAAAATGGTTTATATCCAATTTTTTTTTTTACTTTGCAGGTTATAGAATTACCACATGTGTTATCTCCTTTATCCAGAACTTGTAGTTCTGGATAGGAATCTGTTAGGAATCTGTCATTTCACCTTAAAGGATAAATGTTTATTATGTTAAATAAAGCCTCATCACAGGCATCAGATTATAATGATTCTGTTTAATGGCATGATACCTGCTGCAGAAATAATCTGTCTGTGGAAATATAGTCACCTAAATGGTAAGCACTAGTATTGGTAGAGAATAGTCATGGTCCTATTAAAAAACTTAATGAGTCTTCTTTGTTCTGAATATTTAATATTACAAATGGAGAAAACAGATTTCTGCCTAATCAATTTTAAGAGTTGTAATTAAATATATACCATATACACTTAATTTAAGAATAAAATCTGCATCTTGTACTTTCTTTATGTATAATTACCTCATGTGAAGTACTCTAAGAAGAAATTGTACATTGAAGAAAATTATTTCTTTTTGAAAACAGCCAAATGACAAAAGATAACCCTCTTTTGTTAACAAACTTGTGAAAATATATATATGTATATATATATGTGTGTGTGTGTGTGTATATATGTATATGTGTGTGTGTGTGTGTGTGTGTGTGTGTGTGTGTGTGTGTGTGTGTGTATAAAACTTTGGCCACTAGAGGGAGTCCGCATTGTCATAAAGCCCAAGAAACCTGGTTAACAGGAAACCCGGCTATTTTAGAGTGTTGATAACACATCCATTGTCTGCCCACAAAATTATATGCATACAAAATATCATAGCAGTCAGACTTAATTTTATTGGGTCCATTGTCTACCCTCCCCCCAAAAAAGGAATTTTCCATCATATTTTATTTCGTTATTTTAAAAAGGTACAACTTTCAAAAAGGTGGTGATTTAAAATCCTTCCTCCAAATGACAGATTTAACAATCTGAAAGATGAGGATTAAAAAGCACATATTCATGGTAACCCGGTCACTCATTTTCTGAAGTTACTTTGAGTACTGGGGAATGAAGTAGTCCAGAAATGAAAATCTACCCTTCCTCCCTCAGGTCCAGACAGCATAGGCAGCAGCTGTGCTGGCTTTTTTCATCCTGACCTGCTGATATACATCACCCCTAACCTGCAGGGACTTCCATCTAGGGTGAGAGGGTAATTGTGTCTCATGTCCGGTCAGTCTTTAGCCCCTCTTCTGAGACCGCCAAACAAGTGGCTTCATGCGTGTATTTTCGCGGAGCCAGTTTATAAATGAGGAACTGAAGGGAAACCACCTGCTCATTTCACCTGAGCCACCTAAGAGAAGAGAGAGGGCGGGGACAGCCGTTGCTTTTCCAGCGTGGCCAGTTTTAGTCAGCAGCACATCATTGAAGCGTTCCAGTTTTTAAAGGTTCAGGTTTCCAACAGGGCCCTCTGGGTTTATGCTTAAACATCTTCCCTTATACATGACTGACATGTCATTTGATCCATTTCTGGGTTGTTTGTTTCACATTACCCTGGTATACAGAAGTTACTCAAAGGATCACACCACAAGGGAGAATTGAAAATGTAGGCAGTCATTACAGACATGGACTCTGTTAACTTATGTTCTCAGAGTTAGATGTAGGTATCCTTCATCTCTAAGAAATCATATATTCCTCCCACATGAAACCTGACTCAGGAGGCCTGGTGGGGTCAGCTAGCACCCTGCCTCTGTCTATGTGTGGTCTTCGGTGATAGACCAGTTCTTTTATTCCTTTTCCAATTTGTTGTGGATCAATACTTCTGGAAAATACAATAAAAATAAATGACTAGAAAAGTGAAATAAAAAGCATTTGAGATACTACCTCCTTTTTATGATTATATTCAACAGACATAAAACTGCTCTGTGAAATTGATGTAAGAGTTTCTGAACCCTTGCTCTCCTCTGTGTCTGATGGTGGACGGCACGTGGTGGCAGTGGGCACGGGTGGGCTCCATGGGAGTCGCTGTGGCCAGGTGGTTTTCGTTCTTCTCACTGCAGCTCCACACCTGCCTGCCCATCCATTCAGGGATCAGGCACTGCCTCTTCAACTTGCAGAACGGGAACAGAAATCCCTTTTTCTCCCTCCGCTGGGGCAAGGGAGGAGCCGGGAAGGTCTTGTTTCCGAGCCCAGCCAGCCAAATGCAGGGTGGGGTAAATAGAAAGGAAATCTGTGTGAAAAATTAAAAAGCAGGGTTGATGGCAGTGCCAACTTAATGAAAATAAGGTTTCAAATGTTTGACCCTGAGCATATAATTAAAAGTTTGTTGCAGATGATATTTTCTAATCACCTCGCACTACAAAAGGTTCAAAATTAAATTATTTTTGTCTTATGAATTTGGGCCAGGAATGAAGCAATTAAAGGGGGTCTTCATGTTCATGAAATATTCAATAGGTAAAGAATCTGGACAGCTTAGTAAAATAATAGACTGAACACATTGCCTTATTTTTCTCTTTCTTTTTAGTTGCCCTTTTGAAATGGAGCTGATGGTAATTTTGTCTCCCAAGCCTCAGTGCATATTGAGGATAGATTAACTAAACAAACACACTGGTCTGGGAATCAAGAGACCCAGTTATCATCTTGTCACTACTTACTGGCCATCTGGCCTGCAGCAGATCACTTTAGACCTCAGTTTTCTCTTCTTAAGACGGGAAGACTATTACTTCTCTGTCTTGTGCACGGGATTACTAGGAAGACCAAGCTAATTAGTTAGTGGGCTTTGGAGATCATCAGGCATGTTATACACACCTAGATATGTGCATATATGTGTATGTATACATGTATGTATGTGCATGTGACATTACTCTTCATTTTTCTTAATCAACCATTTGTTTTCTTGAAAATTCTTGTGTATAGCCTAAGTTTATTTTTAACCCATTCCATGTATATTTTATAGTCCTTTCTCATCCTACCCAGGTCTACCCATGACTTTAAGCATAAACTTTTTTTATTTTTGTTTTAAAAGGTAAGGGAAAGAATCGTTTAAATATCATCTCCAAGATTAGAGCCTCACTTGATCTGTGATGCTAAACATTGCCATGGTGCTGAGCTTCCTGTACTGGTTGAAAGGGAGTCCTGAACACACACACACACACACACACACACACACAAGCCCTTGACACTCAGCTTTCTCTGGGCAGCCATGGTCAGGCCTTGGATTTCTGCATGATAATACTTTATCATCCTTGTTATGCTTCACAAATGATCATAATGGGGCTTCTTTTGGGAGAACAGTGATTGCCAATGAAAACACAAACAAGATCGTTGCCCTGAGAGCAAAGAAGCAGGTGGTCTCAAGGCCGAGACACTTGACAGAATCTAGTCCTAACCAGCCTCTTTGACACTAGGGGAGACAGGTCTGAACAATCTAAATCTGAACATAAATTCTGGGGCACCTGGATGGCTCAGTCGTTAAGCATCTGCATTCAGCTCAGGTCACAATCCTAGGGTCCTGGGACCAAGCCCCACATTGGGCTTCCTGCACAGTGAGAATCCTGCTTCTGTTCCCTCACTCACTGTGTCTCTCCCTGTCAAATAAATAAATAAAATCTTTAAAAATAAAACAAACAAACAAACAAACATGAAGTTCTGGAAATGGAAAATAGAAAAGTACTTTTTCACCCCAGTAAACTGGAAATGTCTACATTAGCCTCTAGAAGAGTTACTTATGACTCAAGAACAGATTGGAAGAATATGGAACTTCATCCATTCATCCATTCAAATATCTGCTGAGCACCTGTCATGAACCAGGGCCAGTGTTTGGTGCCGGTTAGACAGAGGCAATGAAAAAATAATCTGGGTCCTGCTCGTGAAAAACACAGATTTTTGTAATATCAGATGTGGCAATGGCAAACAAGGAGACTTGTTTTCCTTTCCTGCTTTGAAGGTGTATGCAGTGTGATAAAGTCAGAGAAAGCAGAAGACCAGCTTGAGTTTATTTTCACCCTTACACAATTACAGCTGTGATTTGCTTGGGCCACTGATCCAGTTTTATTCTCTGTTCAGTCCACTGAGACATTCTGCAAAATGTCTCTGCCCGGTTTCTATTGTTTATAAGGCTGAGCTAGCAATGTCAAGGGAAGCAGTTGACAGGCCTGAGTGAGGTCCTGGCCCTCTCCGGGATGGGGTTCTCTGTTTTGCAGTCCAAAGGCCTGGCTTTGTCAGTAATCAATATTAACCATCCTCTTGTGGGTTGATGAACACTTACTGTCTAACGAGAGACATGAGCAAATGAGAATGCCCATTTGTTAATTTACAGTTGGGATGGACCATTTCTGAGACACAAATGCTTGTATATTATAATCGGGACAACTCCTCACTGATATCCAGATACTGAAGGTCTCATTGGTCTTCCAGAGGCTGCTTCCTCAGAATGGAATCAGAAACAATGGCAGATAGTCTTGGGGCTATTTGGGACAGGATCTCTTGTCAGTGTGTCGTGCATTCATTTCCGCAGTTCTTTCTCTTTAATTCATCTGTAAATTCATTTTTTGATCATGTTTTGCCTATAGAGGACACTTGGTTAATGCTGGCTGATTGCAATCCCTTGAGAATCTAGAATCTAGAAATCTACAGTCTGTATTTTCCAGGATAAACACATTTGAGTTATGTTAAAAAGTACAGCCCTTTGGGTGTGCCCAGTAACTCTTTGACAAGCCTGGTCAGTACTAAGAATCATGAGTGGAGAAGGCACCGTTCTCTATGAGCGATGAGGCAAGAACCTTGCTCATGCTCCTCCCCTTAGTGCAAGAGTGGCTTAGCTCCTCAGCAGGTGGGGGAGGTTAGGTTGGGTGAGCAGTAGAGACCTGTAATGTTCCAATGATCCCAGGCTGCTGGTGCTAGACACAGACTTGTTAGCTCCTCAGGCTACAGTGAAGTGGAAAGTACTTCAGGTACCATTGCCATTTTGTTCAGTGTACTCCTTGATACACCTACTATGTCTCAGGCACTTGGGAGTCAGTGGTGAGCAAAGACAATACTATTGTATGCGGACTTGACAATGACTCTGGAGGCCATCCATGTCTTACTTCTAACCCTCTTGATCACCCCTTCCCCATGTTTGTATGTTTGTATTGGTGCCTGCTTATACGTGTGTTGGATACATGTGCCAGTGGGATTCCTGTTTTCCTGGCAGTCTGTATCCTTTGACAGCAGACAGCGGTTAAAACAGGGAGAGTTGGATATCCATTTGGTTTCTCTTGTCTTTTATTTCAGAGCTTTCGAGAGAGCTGATGAGCCATTTTCTGCTGTGGTCACTAAGCCAACTTAATTTCCCTAGACTTGATTACCTATTTAATGGTTGAATTTGTGTTGATAAATGAGGACATTTATAGTTTTTGGTAAAGAATACAATTTTGATAAATGTTTATGTCAATTTAGGCATTTTGAAGCTGTTTAGAAGCTGTGAATGTTGATGTAGGATGTTTAAATTATACTTAAGCTATTTATATGACTCCTCTCACTTTCATTGTTAAACTGCCCCCCACCCCCAGCCCTAAGCAGCATTTACCCCAGGAGCTGCTCTATCCCAAAACACTGAATTGTTATAAAACCAGCAGGGGGGATAGAGTGCTGAATTCCGGGCACTGTGACACACGTGCAATCCCTTCATACCATGAGTATTCGGTTCCATTTCTTACTGGAAGGCATAAAACTAATTGCTATGTGCATTTTTAAACCACAAAAATGTCCTGGCAGAAAATGAATGCCTGGGGATATTTGTATCCACATCCCACAGCGGAGTGAGCAGGAGAAGTAGTTCCAGTGAAGGGAGAAGCATAAGTCTGCCTTGAAAAATCTCTTCAATTTCCAAAATTTATTTTACATATTCTCCTTCAAATAGAATAAGTTTCAAATATTTCTTCAACCACAGCTCAACAGATATATGTTATTGAAAATGCATGTTATCCCTTCAAACTTGAGAATGAATAATACATAAATTTTATGTGTGTGTGTGTGTGTGTGTGTTTAACCAGCATTTTCTAAGCAGAAAAGGGGGATTGCAGGTTTCAAGGATCTTAGAACTATTTGCCTTCAGTGTAGACTTACAAATAAGGGTAGCCTCTATGCCTCAAAATATACAACATCTGGGTTTGCTCATCAGTTTTTAAATAGAATGTTTTATCATAAATAGGGAAACGTGAATAGTTGGTTTTATTTTAAAGACTGTGTAGTGTTGGGATATTCTTTTCAGGTTAGAAAAAAAAGATTATTATATCAAGATGTATTTCTCCTTATTTATAAGGGGGAAATATAGTAGGAGGTACACAGCTGCAATTTATTTGAGGCATTTTTCAAGAGTGAAGATGCCAGTTGAAACTCAGAATCAAATAACTTTTTGCTAGATTATTAACCAGTGAGGGGTTGTGTATAATCAATACAGACAATGGGCATTTTAACATTCATTAGTTTGATTAATAAATAATAGTGCAGAAGAGGAAATGTATTATGCTTTTCATGATTTGGGGGATAATAATATCTCTAGATGTGTGTCTCTAGGTGTCAGCATATAAGATAGGTCCTCCTGGTTTCTGCCAATAAATTAGTGGCTGTGTGTGTGGGTGCATTGTGAGAAAATTCAATTGTTAATATACCCCTTCTCCTTCTTAAGGAAATCCTAGATGTAACATAGAATTTACCATTTGGTTGTATTTTGAATTTATATTAAGTTTTTACTTCATTACTTAAATATCAGGCTTTGGTAGGACATTGTAAATATAACTTCTGTTTTAAAGTTTGATGTTTAAATATATCTTAAAGAATTTATCTCAAAAAGTATGCATTATAATTGAAGTAAATAAAAACATCTTTAAAGGTTAAAAAGAGTAGATAGCGGGGTGCCTGGGTGGCTCAGTGGGTTAAGCCTCTGCCTTCGGCTCAGGTCATGATCTCAGGGTCCTGGGATCAAGCCCCACATCGGGCTCTCTGCTCAGCAGGGAGCCGGCTTATCCCTCTCTCTCTGCCTGCCTCTCTGCCTACTTGTGATCTCTCTCTCTCTGTGTCAAATAAATAAATAAATAAAATCTTAAAAAAAAAAACGAGTAGATAGCTATTTTATAAAACCAGTTAAACACTAGGAAAGAAATGAAAGGCTGTTTAAACGTAATGAAAAACATCTCAAGAATTTATATTTAAATCAAAAAGTGTTTAGGTCCCAGTGTCTAGAAACACAGAAGCCCAGAAACTTGTACTTCCGTGAAAATTGAACTCATGAAAGCTTCCTGGGAGAGGTGCCTTTCAAAATGAAGTGTATGCTCCTCTTAGGTGTGTCTGTCTTTCATTCAGTGTGTCCTTTTCTCATTCAGTGTGTCCTCTACGATTTTCATTCAATGTCTAGCCCCTAGTCCGTATGTATTACCTATCTATTGATAGGTGAATTTTTAAAAGGTGGGGGAGGAAAGAAAGAAGAAAGAAGGAGGAAAGAGGAAGAAGGAAGGAAGAAGAAAGAAAAAAAGTGGGGGGAGAAAGAAGGAAGGCTGGGGAAATGGGATTCACAGAAAGTGTTTTAAATGGCTTTTACTGATTCTCTGGAGCTAGCCGCCCCAGTCTCAAAAGCTTTGCTAGGGGGAGGTGACAGAGACAGAGGGGCTGCTACGGAAGTGTCACAGGCACCATGAACCAACTTGAATTTGGGGTTTCATTTCTTTGGTACTAAATGTATTTGCCTGGACTGTAATACGGGATGAGAGAACTCTGCACACCCAGGAGATGGCTGGGGAGGCAAATGTGACTGGCTCTGGTCCTTGAACAGCGTGTCCTTGCTCCCTTCCCAGCGCTTGAAGCAATTGTTAAGCCAAATGCCTCATACTGAAGAGAGACTTGCAGATAACCTGAGGTAAATCCACTGGAGTGGGAGAAATATTTTATCTAGAGGAAAGATCTCTAATGAACGAGTGAGGCTTTTATTATTTATTACTCCTTTCACAATGTTCAAAGCTGGTGGAGTTATTTTCCCAGCTATACCAAATAACACATACATGGAAAATACTTAGAGAAACTTTGAATTATCCAAGGAGTAATTTTTGAAAGAGGTTTACATTTTTTTTTTTTAATTTACATTCTTGAGCATCTGTTGTATGCCACATACTTTCAGATGTTATTGAGTTTAGGTGGGGTTTTTTGCATCTACTTATTTTCTTAATTGAGACATAATTGACACTGTAAAATTCACCTTATAAACATGTACAATTAATCATCTTTTAGCATATCAATGAGACTATACAACCATCACCACCATCTAATTCTGGAACATTTTCGTTACCTCTCAAAAAATACCCCATTAGCAGTTGTTCCCCATTTCTCCCCCTCCTCATGCCTAGGTAATCAGAACCCTATTTTCTAGCTCTATGGGCTTGCCTGTTCTGGATATTTCATACCAATTGAATCATACAACATGTGACCTTTTGTGTCTGGCCTCTTTCACTGAGCATAATGTTTTCAAGGTCCATCCATGTTGTAGCGTGTCCTGAACTTCATTCCTTTTTATGGCTGAATAATATTTTGTCATGTAGCCATGTACCACACTTGTTTGTGTGAATGCATATTTGGATTTTGTCCACTTTTTGGTGATTAGGAACAATGTTGATATGAACATTCGTGTACAAGTTTTTGAATGGGTGTATGTTTTCCTTTCTCTTGTGTACCTAGGAGTGGAATTGCCGGTGTGTATGATAGTTCTTTAACTTTTCATGGACTGTTTCTCACAGGGGCTGTACCATTTTACAACTGTTAAGATGTATGTGAAGGGGCATCTCACGGTGGTTTTGACTTTTCTCTGTTGCCAGAGATATCGGGCATTTTTTCATGTGCTGATTGGTCGTTTGTATATCATCAGAGATGGAAAAATGGAGAGGAGTAATTTTGTTTAGTATTATTATGCATTTCTGAATTATTCAGGAAACAAAAATTAAGGCAGACTTTCATTCTCTTCATCATCGAACATTTATTGATCACCTTCTATGTACCTGCTGGCAATTGCCTGAGAAGATGGCATTCATACATACTTTTGGTGAAATCATCTCTGAACTCAGAAGAAATTTCTGAGTGCTAATTATGAGATCACATATTTTTATTTTTATTTTCTTAAGAGTTTATTTGTAAGTGATCTCTACACCCATCATGAGGCTCGAGCTCACAACACTGAGATTAAGAGTTGCACGCTCTTCTGACTGAGCCAGCCAGGTGCCCAAAGTTTACATATTTTTAAAAGTAATTCTCTTTATAATAATTTATATTTTTGCATTATTTCTGCTCTTAGAAAATCTATTTATTGATGAGTCTGCATACAGTGATTAGTGTTTATATTAGGCATTGTTGTTAGCATGTTAACAATATCAATTTATTTAATCTTCATTACAACCAACAGTAAATATTATTATCATCCCCATTTTACAGATGAAGAGGCTGAGGCAAAAAGAGATCAAGTAACTTGCTCAACATTACACAGCTAGTAAGGCAGTGTGGTTCTGGAGCTATGCTCTGCTGTCCCTCTTGGGCTACATGGTCTCACTTATGCAGTATTTGGGATGAGGATAGATAGCCCAATCGTGAATTTATTTAACAAATATTTGTTGAATACCTACCCTATGCCAGCCACATTCTAGGCACTGGGGAAACACCAGTGAAGAAATTGAACAGAGCTCCTGCCCTTAAGGAATGTATCTTCCAGCCCCACAAGATAGACTATATCCTATAACCAGAGAGACCTATTACCTAAGAGGTGGTATTTTTTTTTTTTTTAAAGTAACACAAGGTAAGGGGAAGACAGAGTGATGGGATGGTAGGAGGTGTAGTTAGGTAAAGAGTCAGGGGAAGCTTTTCTGAGTAAGTGGCATTTCAACAGCAAGGGGAATGAAGAGAACCACAAAGATGTCTAGAAGAGGAATAGCATTCCAGACTGAAGAAACTAGTAGTGTAAAGGTCCTGAGATCAGAGCTTCATTGGCAAGCTCCAGGAACAGAAAGGAAGGTGTTTTTAAGTCATCACTAGAATTGATACCTGGAGGATAGGCTGTTGTGGGGGCAAGCATTAGACCAGGGACAGGCTTTTTGCAATCGTGCAGGGAAGGGGTGATGCTGGTCTAGACTAGGATGGAACGCTACATGGATTTAGAAAATATTTTGAAGTTAGGACCAAATGATTTGCTGATGTTATGTGAGGATTATGAAAAAAGAGTCAAGGATTAAATCCAAATTTCCTTGATCTGAGCTACTGGGGTACATAGGCCTGCCATTTGTCAAGTTATGGAACACTGAAGAAGAGCTGAAATCAGAAATGCACAACTCGACTAATCAGTGTTGCTGCCAATAAAAATGGTTGGTGCCTTTTGGTTAGTTCCCTAGTTTAAAAAATGTTTGTGTTGTCTTGCGTTACAAATGCTTCACAACCTGGCTCATCCACCTCTTCTCTAGCTACATCTTCCACAATCTGCCACACCTAATCCCAAACAACTCTATTCTGTTAATCTGGCAGCATTGAGCTACTTCTGCCATCCCCTCTACTTGGCCCATAATTTCTTCCCCTTTATTCCCTAATGGGGGTTTACCCATCCTTAAATGCACAGTTTAGGTAGTATGTTTGGTGGAATACTCCAATAAAGACTTTCCTGGGCTCTCCTCTTAATATCTATATTATTCAGGGTTCTCCAGAGATATAGAACCATATATATATATATACATATATATATATATATATACACACACACACACACACACACATATATACGTATGTATATATATAATATATGTCTGGGAGAGAGATTTTAAGGAATTGGCTCATGCAATTGAGGGACTGGCAAGTCTGAAATCTGTAGGGTTGTAAGAGTTAATGTTGCAATTTTGAGTCCAAAATCCATCGCACAGGCCAATAAGCAGGAAATGCAGATAGGGTTCTATGGTCAGTCTTGAGGCAAAATTGTTTCTCCCTCAGGAAACCTGTTTTTAGAGTCAACTCCTTCACCTGATTAGATGAGGCCCACCCACATTACAGAAGGTAATCTGCTTTACTTAAAGTCAATTTATGAAACGTTAATCGTATCCACAAATACCTTTATACCAATCTAGATTAGCATTTGACCAAGCAACTGGGCACCTTTACCCAGCCAAGTTGGCACATAGAATTAACCGTCAAAATGTTTTAATAATTTGCTTAGACTATGCTTCTATTTTGGCTATAACTCATCTCCCACAGTTACATACTGGACGGTTTTTCTATTCCAAATGCATATTAGTTATCTATTGCTGTGTAATAAGTTACCCTGTGACCCCAACTTTAGCAGCTTAAAGCAACGAACATTTATTATCTCACAGTTTCCAAGATTTGGGGGACAAGTGAGTAGCTTCAATAGCTAGTTGTGACTCAGGGTCACTCGTGATGTGGCAGTCACAATATCAGTGGGAGCTGTAGCCATCTCAGGATTTCACTGGGGTTGAAGGCCTTTGCATGCAGGCCTTTGCAAAATAGCAACTTGGTCTGAAAAAGAGAGAACTCAGTACAAAAACCACAGTCTTTTATAACCTAATCTTGGAAGTGTCATAACTTCACTTATGCTGAGTATCACAATGTCACACAAACCCATCCAGTCCTGTGGGAGGGTGTGAATACCAGGAGGTAGAGATCACTGGGGGCCATCTTGGAGGCTGTCTACCACAGAAGGAACACCCCCTCTTCTTAGCTTCTTCCCCCAGCTCACCAATTTTATGGTACATGGCACACAGAAGACACATACTCAGTGGATGTTTGTGGTATGAATAACTGACCAAAGGAGGAAACAAACCCAGGGAATGCGGTGGTGTTGAAATTCTTATGGCATTTTCCACTAAAAAATAATGGACAAAAGGGAAGAGTAAACATTCCTTTTCCTATATTATTAGAAATATTTGCATTGCTATGTTACTGTCTAATCATTTGTGTCTACAAATATTCTAAAACTCACGTTAAAGGTCAGAGTGACCCAGTCACTTTGCTTTTCTCTTAAACAGTGGAATTAATTTCCATTGGAAAAAAAAATTGGGATTTTTTTCTTGGGTGGGTTGGATGTTGGGTGACATCTGGGCCAATAAGGGAGGTAGTTTTGGAATGGACCCAGTTACAGGTAGAGTGGATCTGGGTGATACTGGTTTCAGCAGTACAAAACTTTAAGTGACAGAAGCACATTGGATTCTGAGATCCTTATGCAAAATGCGATCACAAAGATGCTTCAGAAAATCCTCCTTTCTCACAAAGATAACATAGCATTATTAAATGTCGCTTCAAATTTTAATTTCAACTTTAAAAGCGAAGCAAAAGTGAAAGCATGTAATGGTCAGGATCCTCTGGATCTTTTTATTGTCCTGTAATGAGCTTCATCGGAACCATATTTATGGCTAAAATTTTGGAAATTTGTGTCACTGGCAACTGTTACCATCTTTCTTTATTTTGTTTTTAATTTTCTAAAGTCCTGTGAATTCCAAAGTCCTATGAATATTATTATGAGTTCTTATAAATCATAGAAATTTTTATTTTTGAAATGAAACCATGCCTCAGGGCTGCAGGACACATAAATTTTAGTTTCACGTTTGTAATTTAAATAAAGTAGAAACTTTGGGGCTTTTCTCCTCCAGTTGCAGACCTGAGTAGGGCAGAGACTGTCATTTTCTCTCTGATAAGGAGAGTAGTTCAGCCTATAGGTGGGGAACAGCCATAAGGAATATATCAGGAAAATACGAGTGTATTTGAAAGGAAGGCTGAATTGATTAGAAAGAACACAGTAGGGGCACCTGGGTGGCTCAGTGGGTTAAGCCTCTGCCTTCGGCTCAGGTCATGATCCCAGGGTCCTGGGATTGAGCCCCACATTGGGCTCTCTGATGGGTGGGGAACCTGTTTCCTCCTCTCTCTCTGCCTGCCTCTCTACCTACTTGTGATCTCTGTCAGGTAAATAAATAAAATCTTAAAAAAAAAAAAAAAAAGAAAGAAGGAAAGAACACAGTAGTGTGTACAATACTGCAAAGAAAAATGAAGTTGTGATGCCAGAAAAAAGCTTAAAAGAAAAAAGTCACAGAATGGCTGGAGGATGAAGAGCTCGTTTTTGTAACAAAGGATAAAATCTACTATCCCTCAAAAAAAAAAAAAAAAAGAAGAAGAAGAAGAAGAGGCAGAAAGAAAGAAAGGAGGGAAGGAAGGGAAAAAGAAAGGAAGAATGAATCAAGGGGAGATTTTCTTTTCTCTTTAAAATAAAATAAAATTGTAAAATAAAGCAATCAGAAAGCAAGAAAAAAGTTGAAAAACTCATGACAATTTCTATTAAAAAGGATCTGAGCTATCTCTGCTGGCATTCACCCCATTGAACCTTTTGCCCAAAATGTCTTTTTTTTTAATGAATCATATTTAATTGATAGCATCAAAAATATCTTCAAAAGCAGGGGAATATTTTAAAGATTGTTTTCATCTCCTTACATAACACAAATCTCAGGGAAGGGCTCTTGCTTAGTTTGTGGGGCTCAGAGAGAGGCCTGAGGCGATCAAAGCCAAAGCCAACAGGTTCGGCCCGTGTTAACAGATGTAGGTCTTCCTTTTACAGTGGGCTTCCACACTCACTGTCCTTTGCTCCTCAGCCTTAGTCCCCTGCCAGTGGAGTAGTGATGACACAAAACACCTGTCCGTTGACTTCTGCAAGAAGTCCCTAAACTCTGTCAAAGTGGAGGCTGGGTTTAGCTACTTAATCTTTCAAGCTGACTGTTGAATGAATGTGAAGAAAGAGGCATTCTCTTCTGGCTTTGAATGAATGATTGTGGAGAAAGAGACATTCTCATTTGGCTATCTTATTGAAGTTGAATTCCAACAAAAAGATTAGGAAAATTTTCTAGGTCTATGAATCATCAACTCTGTACTTTTCCTGCCCCCTAGAAACTCAAAACATAGAAGGACTGTCATAGTTAAGCAACCAAATACATTCTTAGGAGTCTCCTCTGGCCCAGTTACCATTATGCTGTCTTTCTTTTCAGAAACCAGTTCCATAATCTCTACTTCTCTCTCTTTCTCTGATGGTAGATAGATGATAGAGAGATAAATAGATATAGACACACACACACACACACACACACGCACAAAATGGTCTTACATATATACAGCATTACTGTTTAATGAAAGCAGTTTCCTTAAGCCCATAAGAGCTCTGATTTCTTGGGATAGGAAAGGCTAATACAGTCCTCCTCATACATGGGTAGGATCCTTCTGAAACAGCTTTTTTTTGCACACTGGGTAGTCACTGTATATTCTCTACCTCAGAGCAGTATTTTCCTCCTAATTGCTCTGTGGACAAAATAATCACTAATCATGGTTGTATAACCACATATTAACTGTATACATTGTTTTGCTCTGCTCTGAATAATTTTAAACCTACTTGTTGGTTGGTCCAAAATATTCCAGAAAAAAAGGGCTCGTCTTGACTCAGCATAGGTGAGATGCCTACCCTGGACTAGTCAGCCGAAACCAGGACTGGGTCATCTTGCACATGGTGGCTCCCATGAGCTTGTGAAGGGGGTGGGGGTGGGGGTTACTGAATCCATAGGCATCCACTGCTACACAGAGCCAGCATTTGGTTTGTAATTCATAAATTGATTTTGTTGTCACAAAAGTTTTTTGAGCGCGGTAAGGTACCTTCTTTCCTTCAGTGACTTTTCTAGTGTTAAAGAATCAATGCTACGTAAATCTAGCTAGACTAGTGACCATGGGGACCTTTTAAGATCCTGCAGTTAAAAGACCAAGGTCTGACTCTCAGGGGCTTAGGGCAAGGCAGCTGGTGGACTCCTAATCTTGGCGCAGGCAGGTAACGGGCTTAATGAAATGATAACTGCTCATAAGCAACATATCCAAACTCTGCTTCTCAGCAAGCAGACATCAGCCCTGGGCTTCATGTGAGGGAGGTTCTGCTCATAGTCCCGAGAATGATATGAAAGGCAAAGTTGGGCTGATAAGACGTTAAAAGCAAGACATACAGGTCAGTCCTCAGCATATAGCAAAGAGGGTGAAATTACATAAACGACAAGAACTTGGAACTAGTGTGCCACACCAGAGCAAAAATAGGTAGAAAGAAGGATAGAAACAGAATTAGCTGAAATTATTTCACGGCTTAGCTACAAGAAATTCTTCCGGGGTTCTTTTAAACCTTGGGAAGGAACCATGAAAGGCAGTGAGCTAATTCTGACACCACAATAATAACAACAATAATAAGAGCAGCTAACATTATCAGACACTTTCTG
>ML105317.1:6167-37505 GCA_003697995.1 Taxidea taxus jeffersonii
CTCCGTGGGGAGTCTGCTTTTCCTCTCCCTCTGCCTGCCTCTCTGCCTACTTGTGATCTCTGTCTATCAAATAAATAAATAAAATCTTTAAAAAAATAAAAAAATAAGTGCATACAAAAATTGGTGCTTGCATTTACCATATTTAAATGCATACAAAAACCGGTCAGGATGATATGGACTTACAGTGCTGCTATCTCTCATTCAGAATAGGTAAAACTATGTATTTTGTCTCTTTTTTTGACTTAAAAAAAACAACATCTTTTGAGAGTACATAATGATGAAAAATTTAATGTGATAAGGTATGTTTATGATGAATTAACATATTACTATCAGTTGCTTTGAGGACTGCAAAAACCCCTTTAATCTTTTTCAATGATTAAAGTGCTTTGAGGTACTTTGTAATTTTCCTGAGCATAGTTAAATAATTTATTTTACGTATTAGTTTTTATGGCAAAATTGTGCTTCCTAGTATGATTCCTACAGGAAAGATATGGTGTACAAATGGAATAATTCTTTCTTCATTTTCAAAAGTCATTTAACTATGATTACATGATGTGCTGACGATTCTAAAAACACAGGACAGGGGACGCCTGGGTGGCTCAGTTGGTTAAGCGGCTGCCTTCGGCTCGGGTCATGATCCCGGTGTCCTGGGATTGAGTCCCGCATCGGGCTCCTTGCTCAGCGGGGAGCCTGCTTCTCCCTCTGCCCCTGCCTGCCTCTCTGTCTGCCTGTGCTTGCTCTCACTCTCTCTCTCTGATAAATAAAAATAAAATCTTTAAAAAAAAAAAAAGGACAGATTTCCTTATTTATTTGATGGCATGATCATAAAATTGTAGTTATTTTAATTTTCCTTTTTATGTATAAATTTAAAATAGTTCAAAGGAAAATTCACTGGGTTTGAAATTTTAAAAAATAGCAGTTTTACATAAGTACAAAAGAGAAAGTCTTATAAAATTTATTTAAAAAGGTAGATGTTACTCAGTCTATAGATTCAGTACAATCCCAACCAACATCTCAGCAAGTTATTTCGTGAACATTGACAAAATGATTCTAAAGTTTATATGGAGAGGCAAAAGACCCAGAATAGCCAACTGAGTATTAAAGAACATGAATAAAGACAGAGCACTGACATTATCACACTTTAAGACTTACCATAAAGCTAGAGTACTCAAGGCAATAAGGTATTAGTAAAAAAATAGACAAATAGATTACTGTGTTAGACCACAGAGTCCAGAAATAGACCCACATAAATATGGTCAACTAATCTAAAACGAAGAGCAAAGGAGATACAATGGAGGAAAGATAGTATTTTCAAAAAACGGTGCTATAACAGCAGGACATCCACATGCAAAAAGAAAAAGTAAGGTGAATCTAGATACAGACCTTTCATCTTTCATAGAAATTAGCTTATAATGGGTCATTGATCTAAATGTAAAAAATCAGACTATAAACTCTTAGAAGATAGTACAGGAGAAATTCTAGATGACCTTGAGTATGGCAATGACTTTTTAGATAAAACATCAAAAGGGGCACCTGGGTGGCTCAGTGGTTAAGCCTCTGCCTTCGGCTCAGGTCATGATCCCAGGGTCCTGGGATCGAGCCCCACATCAGGCTCTCTGCTCGGCAGGGAGCATGCTTCCCTTCCTCTTTCTCTGCCTACTTGTGATCTCTGCCTGTCAAATAAATAAATAAAATTTTAAAAAAATCAAAGGCATATTCCATGAAAGAAATAATTGATAAGCCACAATTCAAAAACTTCTGTTCTGTGAAAGACCTTATCAAGAGAATAAGATAACAAGCCAGTGAATGGGAGAAAATATTTGCAAAAGACATATCTGATACTGTTATCCAAAATATACAAAACAAGCAAACAAATAAAAACAAAGCAAAAACAAAACAAAACAACAACAACAACAAAAACTATTAAAACTCAACAATAAGAAGACAAACAGGCAAATACCATGATTTAAAAATATGTCAAAGGCCTGAAAAGACACCTCACCAAAGAAGATATACAGATGGCAAATAAGCATATGAAAGAATGTTCCACATCATATGTCATTAAGCAAATACAAATTAAAACAATAATGAGATATCACTACCTGCCTATTAAGAAAGCCAACATTTATAACATGACGTTACTAAAGGCTGGCAAGGATGTGGAATATTCATTGCTGGTGAGAATGCAAGCTACTTTGGAAGATAGTTTGGCTGTTTCTTAAAAAAACTATACATCCCCTTACTATATGATCCAAAAATTGTGCTCCCTTGTATTTACCCAAGGAACTTTAAAGTTATGTCTACACAGAAAACCTGCACATGGATGTTTATAGCTTTATTAACAATTATTTATGTGAATACATATTCATATAATGAATAAATATATTTATAATAAATATATATACAGTTTTATTCATAATTGCACTAACTTGGAAGCAACCAAGATGCCCTTCAAATAGATGAATAGATAAATAGTCTCTGACATTCAGATCTACACACAATAGATCTGATATGTCTATTCCGTGAAATAATATTCAGCACTAAAAAGAAATATGTTATCAAGCAAATGCATTTATTAAGCAAAATAATTCTACCTGAGAAGACTGCACCCTGTATAATTCCAATGGCTGATATTCTGGAGAAGGCAAAACCATGGAAAAAATAAAGTGATCAATATTTGTCAAGGGATCAGAGGGAGGAAGGGATGAATTAACAGAGCACGGAGGATTTGAGGGCCAGTGAAACAGTCCTGTGTAATTTGCAGTGGTGTAGACCTGTTATACATTTTTCAACCACATAAAACATACAGTAGCATGAGTGAATCTTAATGTAAACTTTGGACTTAGGGTGATAGTGATGTGTCAAAGTAGGTTAATCAATTTTAACAAATGAATTGCTATAGTGAGGGATTTAGGTAGTGGGGAAAAGGCTGACTGTGGGGAGATGATAGGGAGTGCATGGGGAACATTGCACTTTCTGCCCAATTTGGCTATGAACTGAAAACTGTTCTAAAAAATAAAATCTATTTTATTTAAATTCAATGTGGTTTATTTGTAAATGGATCCTAATTGAGCATATTTGGTCAAACTAAAATGACTTGAAAACTTAAATAAGTGTAAAAGTTTATTTTGTAATTTATTTCCAATTTAATCCAACAATGTGAATGACAAATGTTTACACTATATAAAACACAGCAAATATTTGTGTCTGAATTAAATCCAAAATTAATCCAAAATGAAGGAAACGTGCTTTCTTTTAATGACAATATGTAACTTTAGTTAACATTTTTATTGGCTTTATTGAGATAATTAACATGTATAACATTGTGTGAGTTTAAGGTATAAAATTAGTTATATATTACATATAATACAAAATGATTACCAGCATAGCATTAGCTAGTAGCTCCATCGTGTTACATAATGACAATTTCTTTTTTGTGGTGAGAACACATAAGATCTACTCTCTTAGCAACTTTCAAGTATGTAATACAGTATTATTAACTGTCATCACCACTGTACATTAGATCACAAGAACCTGGTCATCTTATAATCAGACATTTGCATCCTTTTGACCTAATTTTATTGAAATTTAGAAATAAAATTAAACTATGATACTAACTTTTATTTTGTTGATTTGGGCTGTAAGGTTGCCTCATGAAAATGTTAACATAGGTTCTTTACTTTCAGATGTAGTACCCATCTGCTACATCCTTTTTTAATGTACAGTCTAAAAATTATATCAAAATTATAGAAGGTGCTTATTAAAAAGGCAAGTTTCAACCACAACTCTAAATCCTTAGTAAATCTTATCATTTGGCATATAAAGAACATACATATGCTTATATAGATATAGTTTGACATATATAAAACATATGTATATATACTATATATAAACATATATATACAAACTATATATAAAACATATACATATGTTTTATATATAGTTTGTTATATATAGTGTATATAATATATATCCACACGTTATATATACATAGTTGACATATATATGCATATGACATATGTATATATGTGTATACATAGTTATAACATATATATAAAAGACATCTCTCTCTGTGTGTATATATGTATATATATAGTTCAGAATTCCTTTTAATTTTGTCTTTTTCTCCTTTTTTTAAGACAAGAGTATTATTAAATTTAAATATATAAAGTAGTATCCACAGGATCATTGCAGTCAATACTATTTAAATATATATGAATCTACTTGTAAATATTCAGGCTAGTTATATATATTAATAAAGCACACATTTCATGTATGTAATATACCATATATATTTACACACATACGTTTGTGTGTAGATCTGAATGTTTTCTCATATTTTTGTAGTTATTGCCATGTATTGGCATTTAGGTATATTTTGTTGGGGTGACTTGGTGGCTCAGTTGGTTAAGCACCTGCCTTTGGCTCAGATCGTGAGCTCAGCGACCTGGGAATGATCCCCATGTGGGGTCGGACTCCCTGCTCCATGGGAAGTCTGTTTCTCCTCTCCCTCTTCCTCTGCCCCTTCCCTGCTCATGCTCTCTCTCACTCTCTCTCTCAAATAAATAAATAAAATCTTTTTAAAAATAGATATATTTTGTTGTTTTACTAACTTTTTCTACCTTGCTAGGTAAGTTTAGATAATATCAAGCATCTATCACACATCTTTATTCATTCTAAATGCAGATTCCTGGGCCTGTTGCATTAGTACATCTGGAGGTAAAGCATATATATCTGCTTTTACAAACTTCTCTAGGAAGTTTTGTGTGTATTATTTAGAATCTTTGCAGCAGTCCATAGGATCTGATCATGAAGAATGTGGTAAGCTTGGGATCGGAGTTTGAAAGAGGGAGGTGGTGTTTTCTTCCAACTTCTTTCCCCATCCCTTGAATAAATCTTGTTTCCAGAATCTGATTAGACAAATATATCTTATACCTAATAACCTGGATTTCTGGACTGACACTATATAACATTACTATAATGCACTTAAGATGAAATAGACATTTTATCTTATGCCTCTTAAAGATTAAAAGTTTTCTCCTTGAATGTATGTATTATGCAATTAAGTCTTTATTATTTTTTATATTAGTATAAAGAATTATTTACACCATTCAAGTAAATAACTATAATGTTTAGGTTATGTATTTTTAGCTTCTATAACTTTACAACATTTTTCTAGTTGTCAGAAAACAAACTATAAACCTAAGAATGAGCTGACAACACTTTTTACATTTTATTCAAACAATTGTTAAATGTCCTAATTTATATGAGAGGATTTTCTTCCTGATAGTTGTCATGGCTTAAAGGTCTTAACATAATTTATTTTAAAATCTACAAAGTCCATTGTATATGACTTCACACAACTATATAAAATCATTAAATGAGTGAATAAATGAATAATGGACAAGCTCATAATAAGGGAAGCCTGATGTATAAAGCAAATATTGGAAATGGATACCTAGGAATTGGTAGCAACTATTACTGACATTATTATATTTATTATAATTGGCCTCTCATTCTGGCAAACACAGTATAAAATCTCTAACTATTATAAACCTGTGAGTCGATGTGGGAAGGCTTGAATTTGAATAGATCTAGATTCTAGAACATAACCACCTTAATAAATTTGCAGAATATATAGATACATGGAAAGCAAACTTTTCCCAGCATTCCAGCCAAGGTCCAATAGGCACACTTGGAGTAGTACTGATTACTTTCTGTGTGGGTCTTAGAATTTCTCCCACCCAGTAAAGGGATAATTTATTGCTAGCCTAATCTTAATGATGTCCTGTGATCCCTTTACCATTTGCATACCAGAAGGCATGGTCTCTTTGGAGACATTAGCCTGTCATATTGCATGAAACAATTTTCTTTTGTTTTTCTCCTGACACGTTATCTTCTGTTTTATGATGAAGATTTTTAAATAATGTTTAAAATGTATATTCAGGATGCCTATGTTACTCAGTCAATTAAGTGTCTGCCTTTGGCTCAAGTCATGATCCCAGTGTCCAGGAATCACTTTGGCCTTTGGGCTTCTTGCTCAACCAGAGCCTGCTTCTCCCTCTACCTGCTGCTCCCCCTGCTTGTTCTCTCTTTACCTCTACCTGACAAATAAATAAATAAAATCTTAAAAAAAGTAAAATCTATACTAGTTACCTCTATGTAAAGTTCAGTTTGAAATTAAAATGTTGATAATCTCTATGAGTCACAGCTGGGGTTTATGCCATACAATCTGTTGTTAAACACACCTAATATTTTTTATCAATGTATGGAACAATTTTTGCAGTTTTAATATTACACAAGTCTATTCCCAGATAATATTGTGGAATGTCTTTATAAAGGTGTCTGTCTGGTTTTTCCATCCATTCGATATGATAGTTTTGATTTTTTTTTTCTTTCTTAATAGCACTGTAAGTCAAAAAAAAGTCATCGTCAGCAACATTTTCTGGCTATTCATTTCCGAATCTCAAGCCCTTAAGAAAACTCAGAAGAAGAAAGAACAATCTAGGCGATGGGTTTTATGATTTGATAAGTAGAATGGAGGGTTTTTGGCTGGCTTAGTGGGTTAAGCATCTGTCTTTGGTTTAGGTCATGATCCTGGGGTCTTAGGATCCAGTCCCATTAGGTATCCCTGTTCAGTGGGGAGTCCACTTCTCCCTCTGCAGCTCCCCCTGCTCATGCTCTCTTGTTATCTGTCTCTCAAATAAATAAAATTTTAAAAATTAAAAGCAAAGAAGTAGAAGAGAGGAAATCTCTTACAGCTAGTAAAGAATCCCCAGGCTGTATAAGGGGGCAGAATTCATATGGATCCAGTGTCTTAACATTCTGGAAAGCAGAGGCTCAATGGAACCCTAGATGCAGTGAGATCCATTTAGAGCCATTTACTTTTCCTTTTTTCAGCAATATTTAGTGAGTATATCTACATGCCAAGCACTATGTTACACTGGTAATCGAACAATGAACCGGTAATAGGGCAACAAACAAAAAAATCCAAATCTCTTCTCTCATGGATCTTACATTCTAATAATATGGGATAGAGGCAAGAGTGCAGGGAAACAAGTGAACAGGCTGTCCAGTGATAAAAAGTCCTATGGGAAATGATCTAGGAAAAAAAAAAAAGACAGAGAGGGTACCCACAGAAGGTGCGGGAAAACACAACATTTTACATGGGATGGGTAGTCCTCAAAGAGAAAGTGATTTTTGAGCAAATTACAGATGGATCTAAAAGAATAGGCAAGTAGATTTCTGGGAAACAGCTGTCCAAGTAAAAGAAAACAGTATATATCAGCAATTCTCATCTGTCTACACATTAGTAACCAAAAACTTAACAGAAAAGTCTAATGTGTATTCAAGGTTGAGAAAAACTGGCCTAGATTAGGGAGGTAAGAAGAAAGGACACAGACACACCAAGCTGGTTATTGACACTGAGAAGAGAATTATTTACCCTCATAGTCTCTAAAAATCAAATCAATATGCTCAGGATATACACTCCAAAATGTGAGGCGCTGAAGTGAGTAGGTGAGAAGGCCCATGACTCTGCTGAGGAAATGAGTCTGAGTGGAAACAGTTTCTAATACCTGGGAAAATGGAGCTCTTGCCTAGCTGCTTTAAGTGAAGATAGTTATCCCTAGAATGTGAAATCCTGGGACAAAATAAAAAGAAAGAAAAAAAGAAAACTCTTTTGCGAGTAGCAGGAAATATAGAAAGAACATATTTGAAAGAGAAGAAAGCTATACCAGACTCAGGATCCTTAGAACTCCTAGGACTATGCAGACCAATAAAGACAAACAAACAAACAAAAAACTATTTAGACTGATAGCCAGTATGTCTCCAAGGAACCAAAGACCAGTTTGGCGCCTCACAGTCAATAACCATAATCTTAACTGTACTTACTATAAAGCAATGTGGGTCTGCTATGAGAATTCTGTTAAGTATAACCTCAGTAAGCTGTAAAATACAGGTTTAAAGACTGATCATTTGAGAGCACTCCAAAGAACAAGACTTGTGCAGAATACTAGAGCCATGTTGAATTTAAAATAACCTGGGGAGGTCCAAATGGAGATATCCGGTTAGTAAGTAGAAGTTTGGGGTTTATAGCTCAAGAGGAAAATCGGGGCAGGTGGTAAACATTTGGGAATCATCATCACCTAGAACATTGGAAAGATGAAAATGAATTATATTGTTCATATATGGCATGCGTACATTGAAAAGAGAAATGGGCAGAATGAAATCCCAGGACCACACTAAATTTTAAGAACTAGGCAAAGGAAGACTGTTCATGAAAAAGAATGATAGAGAACATAGGCACCTAGAGGGTTTACAAGAAATATCATATGGCCTTTAATGTAACCTTCAGTGTAGTTTAGCCACACTGCAAATACCATCAGGAAATGTAAGTGCCAATTCCTTGGTGCTCTGCTCAACATACAACCTTTTTGATATAACCTTTGGGGTATGCTGTTTATCTACTCTACATAATCTATCCCTGGATCCCATCAGAACAGCTGAGGTTGCAAATATAAAGTACTTCATTTCAGTCTGCTTGGAATGGTCGTATTGAAATACTTTTGGCAGCAGGGATTATGGGACACTATAAAACACAACTTTGTTAAAGTTTTCTATGCCCTTTTTTTCTGTAAGTTTTCAGTGTTCAATAAATTGCAGTTTTCTGCATAAGGACCAACACTAAGAATGTCTCCTTGGTTGCTGTACTGGGAATAGCAGTACTGTACTTCAGTAAATTCTCTGCTCTTTTATGATACTATCATTCATTTAACTGACCAAAATTTGATCTTTGCACTGGCTAGAAGAAGCAAATAAATTGCCTCACTTTAGCTTACAGGAGTATAAGCCATGTTTTTCACATTTAGCCCTCACCTGGTTTCTTTTTACTCATTTACTCTCCTTTTACTTATTTCTCATTATCTCATCTTAGTAAAATTGTATTCTCTTGTATTGTGTGTATGAAAGTCAAATTATGCTAGGTATCCCCCATTTACCCACTAAAACCTCTCCTCCTCCACCTTGAACTGTGTCTTGGAAAGCTGGCCCTTACAGATAACATCAACTGGACTCATTTTCCCTGACTTTAGC
This sequence comes from Taxidea taxus jeffersonii, assembly GCA_003697995.1. NCBI lineage: Eukaryota > Metazoa > Chordata > Mammalia > Carnivora > Mustelidae > Taxidea > Taxidea taxus. The sequence goes on from ML105317.1 coordinate 15,261, forward strand.
TTAGTTGTGGCTAATGGGAAGTACAGACCAGAGGTCAGAAGACTGGAAAATGGTGATTTTGAAGTATTATTGTCTTGTGTGCCTGCTGTGTTGTGTTTGTCAGTGGCTCTATCCTTTTCCAAAAGCCATTGGTCCCATTACATTGCTCCCACCCATAGCTATAGAATTCTTCAGTTTCTCTTCACAAAATCCTTTCCCTTTTCACCTCAAACTGGGTGTCGTATTGGCTTCCTGGTGTTGCTCTTAACTTAGCATTTAGTTATCCTTGTTTGCTTAACCTTATCCAAACTTTGATAAAAGTCATTTCAATATCTATTTTTTATTAATGCTTTCAATATGCCATGTTTCCTGCTGGGATGATGACTGATGAAGTTGGTTTCATACATTTTTAAATTAAATTTTTTATTCTTATCATGTGCACATATATGTATGTGTGTTTGCATATACCTGAACTAAGTGAATTATTTCTAATTTTGTGAGTCAAGATTCTGAAACCAGAATGGGAAAAATAATTTCCCAAAATTCCTTCTAATAGCCTTAACTAGTTGTATTTCTTTCTTTACCCCTTGCCAAGTCACAAAGAAATGAAAGTTATGGTGTTATAGGCAGCTTACACATTGGCCCCCAGTCTCCCCTGCCTCATGATATTTATACCCTTGTGTAGCCCCTTTCAACATTGTATCAAGTTCAGTCTGTGCAACTGGAAACATATGGCAAAGATAAAGTGTGAGTATCTCCAACAAGACTACAGTTGTCAACTCTAAGCTCTCCTTCTCCCCCAACAGAAACACTGAACAACATACAGATACTGTCAAAATCACTTTTGTCAGAAATCTGGAAAACAACCAAACGTTTACAGCAACCAAGGGAATACTAAATCAAGAAAAAAAGGCAATGTTAAAATTGTGAAAAAACTTTTCAGAGTTTTGACTTTCCCTTGGCCTACCCATCCTGGACGTGGCAACACTGTTAAAGAGGGATGACAGCATTTCTGGAGAGTAGGACTCTGGTCCCTGGTTCTGGAGGGATCAGAGCAGATTATTCTGTATATTTGTTATAACCTACCTGGGGGACATCTGTAGGAGTGACTCCAAAATTTAATATATCTGTTCCCTCCAATTCAAAATTCAGGCCATAAAAGAAGTGGTCATTGCTCTCAAATACTGCAAGCCAACAGAGCAAACTTCAAACTCTTTTGGCAAAAGATTACAATCGAAACATTTAATACCCTGCCTCTATCTAGGAGCAAAAGCTGGGAGGAATTTCTTTGGGACATTAAGACATTCAAAAGAATCTCTGTATAAGGGGGGGGTTTAGAAGGTTATGTTCACACCCAGAACAAGGCAAATGCTTAGAATGTCTAGAGAAGATACAGAGGTATCATTTAGGCTCCTCACTAGGCTCGGTGCAAGACTGGCTAAGTGTTGAAGAAGTGCTTTGTTTGCAAATGAATTGATCTTCTATGTAGAAAACCTGAAAGGATCAATAACAACAACAAAAACCCTTGGAACTAATAAGTAATTATAGCAAGTTTGCAAGGTATATAGTTAATATATAAGGTCATTTGTTTTTCTATATACCAGCAACGAACAGGTAGAATTAGAAATTCAAAAATGCAATGCTATGTGCACCACATGAATGTAGTACTTAGGAATTAATCTAACAAAATATGTATAAAACATATATGAGTAAAGCTATAAAATTGTGATGGACACATTCAAAGATCAACTACATTTAAGAGGGCTATTCCGTGTTCATAGATAGGAAAATTCAATATTGTTAAGATGTCACTCTTCAAATTCATCTATAAATTCAGTGTAATCCCAGTCAAATCCCAGCAACTTATTTTGTAGATATTGACAAATAAAAGTTTATATCAAAAGGCAAAAACCCAGAATAACTAACACAATATTGAAAGAGAAGAACAAAGTTGGAGGACTAGTACTATCCAACTTCCAGACTTACTATAAAGCAATAATAATCAAAACAGTGTGGTATTGGCAAAAGAATAGACAAAATAGATCAATGGAACCCAATAAAAGCTTACCAAAATAGACTTTCATAAATATAACCAACTGATCCTTGACAAAGACCAAAGGTAAAACAATGGAACAAGGATAGATTTTTCATCAGATAAATAAATAAATAAAATGTGGTATAATATTCAAACCATGAAATAATATTCAACAATAAAAAGAACAAAGCTCAGATATATGTCACAATATGGATGAGCCTCAAAAACCTCTTATGCTAAGTAAAATAAACTAGACACAAAAGGACAAAATTATGTGGAATATATATTATATTACATGAAATATTTACAATGGCTAGTTTATAGAGACAGAAAACGGATCATGGTTCACCAAGGACTAGGGGAACAGCAAATAGGGAGTTATTGCTTAAAGGTTATGGTATTTCTGCTAGGGATGATGAAGTTTGGAAAAAGAAAGTGTTAATGGTTTCACAATATTGTGAATATAATTAATATCTCTAACTTGTACTAAAAATGGTTAAAATTGTATGCCATATGCATACAGTGAGAAATATTAGAAGTGAAACAAAATAAAAGCTACTGAGGAAAGAGGCTCTGCTTCACCAGCCAAGACGATTTAATAAATTAATCTGTGGATGACAAATGTCACATTCAAACTGAGTGCATATTCTGCCACTCTATCTAGCTCAGGAGTGACAAGTAAATGGATGGCATGAGACAAACAAACTGAACAAAATGGAGGCAAAGTGGAATACTGCCATGTCTTACCTCCACATCTTTGCTTACTCTGTGTTGTGGCTGTTCTCTACATTCTAACAAACTGCATTGTACACACACACACACACACACACATTTTAAAAAGTGATGATATGACACTTCTCACATTAGGTTATAAAGACTAAAGTTTCCATCTTACTCCTTTCTCCCTCAGAACACTCCTCAGAACACTCAAGGCAGTTTTATGTAAGTAAAGGCCATATGGTAGAAAACTGAGACACTGACTACTGGTCAGTATAAACAATAGACAGGGGAGTAAATGTGCCTTTTGGTGACGCAGTCCCAAATGCAGTCCTGCTTGAAATCTCATGCTGACTCTGAGCCAGAAAGTTATAGCTAAGCTATCTCTGAACTCCTAACTCTTACTATTTCTGTGAAATAGTACACATTTGTTGTTTTAATCCATTAATTTTGGGGGCAGTTTGTTTTGTATCAATTGATAACTAATACATAATTTATATCTCAGCCACAGTTTAAGGTTTAACCTTTCCATGACAAAGAATCATTTGGGTTTTTTTTGTTTTTTTTTTTTAAGATTTCTATTTATTTATTAGTTAGAGCGAGCGAGTGAGCACAGGCAGACAGAGAGGCAGGCAGAGGCAAAGGGAGAAGCAGGCTCCCTGCTGAGCAAGGAGCCTGATGTGGGACTCGATCCCAGGACGCTGGGATCATGACCTGAGCCGAAGGCAGCGGCTTTAACCCACTGAGCCACCCAGGCGCCCAGAATCATTTGTTTTAGAAGAGTAAGATCACTTATCCTAAGATCAAAGTGAAATAATGCAAAATATTTAATTGTAATTGCCTTTACTGTTTTTTTTTTAAAAAAAAAAAAAAAAAAAGAAATAACCATTAGTTCCCTAAATAAGACACATTCAAAAAGTATTGTTAGACAACACTCAAAATCTAATCAAATAGAATGAACCTTTCTTCTTAATTCACAATTCTCAGATTTGTGAAGTTAATTGAAATGTAAAACACTACAGTAAGCTTTCAGTGATTTGTGCAAAAAGTTCTGTAAAAAAAACAGTCAAAATTGGTTCCAAGTAGTCATGCAAAATACCAACAAACACACATTTAAAATTCCCACCAATCAACAGATATTTTAGTGGAGTAAAAAGGACACACTCTAATCGCTGGGCAATTTATGATGATGGTTCATAACTTATGGGGAAAATAATTACTTTATTTCAGAATCAAATTAATAGTTCAAATTTCAGTGAGGTGAACTCTATTAATAGAATACTTATGGGAAATAAAATTACCTCATAAATAGAACAAACTGTAGGAAAATATATTTCCAGGTGATAGAATTTAGTAAAAGTAGTGTTTAATTAAGTAACTGAAGAAATTTTGAGGTCAGAGTGCAAATGCAATTATAAAACCCAAAAGATAATTAATCTGCCTTTGAGTATTAGCAATAAAGATAGTTAATATACTTTGAATCTGTACAAAAATATAGTATCATAAACATTATATTAAATGTGGAAACCATCAGCATATACAAGCATTTATGAAACTTTCTGATTGTTTATTGGTCTTCTCATCAACAACATAAAAATTGCTGGAAGAGGAGAAAAATCCTGTCATTTAAATAGTGGTCAGTGGCAATGTAATAAAAGTATTACCCTCTTAGTTTAGATCACTAGAGCTCTACGTCACTCTAAGAACAACTTAGTTTTGATTCTTTAAGATGCGTCCAGTTAACAGAAGATAACCAATACACTGAATGGTCACCATAATCCAATGTGAGTGAATGCTCCACTTATAAAGAATCCTCAAAAAAGCATAAATCACTGCCTCTTGGATGCCCCCTTCTGGACAAAGATCAGGAGGAACTGTATTTAAATTCCTTAATGAGAAAGCAGGGGGATAAGAAATGTGTCTGGAATGCGCCACGTTGGCTCAGTTGGTTGGGCGGCTGCCTTCAGCTCAGATCATGATCCCAGGGTCCTGGGATCCAGCCCCACGTCGGGTCCGGCTCCCTGCTTAGCGGGGAGTCTGCTACTCCACTCCTCCCTCTGCCTGCCACCTTGCTTACTTGTACTCTCTATCTCTCTCTGTCAAATAAATAAATAGAATTTTCAAAAACACAAACAAAACAAAAAAGAAATATTTCTTTTTTGTTTTGTTTCTATTTTTAAAACTTTTAAAACATATTTTAAAAATAAACCAGGTGGTTGGTTTTAGGGGTAAGTGCTGGGGGGCTGGGTAGTGAAGAGTAGGACTTCAGCTGGGCAGTGTGCATGATGGAACCAGGGAGCTGGAGGGAAGTGTTACATGGCTACAATGAGTGGGTGTATGGTGGAACGTGAGTATCCCCCCAGAGGCTTTCTTCTTCCAGAGGTAGGAAGCTAGGTGATTGGTGGCTGAGGGGAGAAGTGGGAGCATTCCCACCGTAGAAGCAGTTTTCAATCATTCTGTGGAGTAGATGAGACTTGTAGGAATGATAGACACAACTTCATACTTGGAAAGAAAAATATGCAATTATAATAAGAAAGACAGAATTCTATTTCTAGTTAAAGATAGTGATCTTTTCCACATGAGGTCCAATTAAATAAACAGTAGCTATTATACTTCAATTAAAAATTAAAAAAATGAATGAATAATAAATCAATAGTAGCTGTCCAGACAGTGAAACATACATTAAAGCAATTAAAAACGAAGAATGATCATCAAGGTCACAAATTTCAAGTAAATGCCTGAATGACTGAAAGGAGATAAAAGTACATTAATAAAATCCTGCAACTAATATATGACGCATGATTTTGAACAACCAGAGAGTGTCAGGAAAAGGAATTTATGTATAATTGAGTCTATAAATTCGTGTGCATTTCAGATGAATTTATGACAGTGGAAAATAGAGAAACAAACACTATTTCTAGCATTATTACCTTATTCCGGTAAAAACTAACAGAGCTACACATTAAAGTTTCTTATTTATTTTCACAAATATTGAAAGTAGTAATAATGTTGTGGGTTATTAAAAGAATGCTCAGTCATTGTCAAGAAATTGAGAAATATAGAAATACAAAAGAAATACACACAGAGCAAAAAACAAAAGCAAGGAAAAGGCCCAGAAATAGGCCCAGAAATACTTCCACACAGATTAATGGTCTTTATTTTGGTGAAATATACCAGATCTATCTGTAAAAAAGCAGGATGACAGGAGTTCAAAACTGAGTACCTACTATTTAAACTATGATTAACAAAATATGTCAAATATTACTGAATTTGAAAAACACTGAGATGAAACTAAAGAATTCCAAGTAAATGTTTCTTTATGATAGCTATAATGCATGACATGAGAGCTATAATTCATAATACGATAGTTATAATGATTAATAATGAAAAAGTAGACACTGTCTTTTATTTATTTTTTATTAACTACAATCATGTTTTATATTATACACCGACATTTGATTTTGGGGAAAAAAACTGAAGTCAGCATAATTACACACTCTCCACTTCACCTATCTCTGACTTTTTCACATGCTCAAAGTGCAGTTAGTTCAATATTACTCTTCAATTGTGCTTCATCTTTGTTATATATATGACTAGCTGTAATGTTTACCAGTGAGAAATTGTCATGAGGTTTTAATTACCAATTTTTTTGTTCCCCCATTATTATTCAAGGGCTGGTATTGATTCTTTTAAAAAATTCATGATAACCATATTCCTTGGATTTTGTTTTGCTTAAAAATGGTTCCTAATTTTACATTGGAATGCCAAATTTACCCGATATGAAATTTTAGTGGGTTAAATTCTCATTATCTGTGAGCATATATTAACAGTCTTCTGGTATTGAGTGTTACCACTGAGGGTAACTTTTTTACAAGTAGAAAAACTTATAAAAAAAATCTTCCCCGGGACGCCTGGGTGGCTCAGTTGGTTAAGCGGCTGCCTTCGGCTCAGGTCATGATCCCAGAGTCCTGGGTTCGAGTCCCACATCGGGCTCCTTGCTGGGCAGGGAGCCTGCTTCTCCCTCTGCCACTGCCTGCCACTCTGTCTGCTTGTGCTCGCTCTTTCTCTCTCTCTAACAAATAAATAAATAAAATCTTTAAAAAAAAAATCTTCCCCAAATTAAGCCTAACTTTAGCCCTAATTCTAAATTAATCCCTCAAATCAGCTCCTTCACTTGCAGTAAATGATTTCTGTCATACCCCCAACCTCGTCACTATTTCTCACCGATGCTCTTTTCCTTTCAAGCTTCTATTGTGCAGAAGTTTGTAATCCTAAATTTAGAGGGGAAAGTTAGACTGTTTTAAATGCTAATAGTAAACATAACCTCCTCAGATTCTGTCCAAAATATTAAAAATAACCAAGCTCTTCAAGTTAATATTTCCTTGTCTTAAAGTGTGCTACTGTGAAAAAAGACAAAGATTTGAGCAGAAGTCCATTTTGAGGAGATTGCTGGAAGAATCCTTACAGGAAGGGGTTAGTAAGCTGGGGAAAGAAAGAAGGTTGAAATACAGTAGGTCAAAAGCAAGAAACTTCTGGGGGCCACTGGAGATCCACCCACAGGAGACCTTTGAAAGACTATATGAGTTGTTCCTCAGTGATGTCTTATCTATTGGGTGAGGAAGACTGCTTATTTATCCATCAGCTCTACTCATCACTGGTTGGGGATTTCTTGTAAAGGCATTAATTTCCTATCCCTCAGGCAGATAGGCAGGCAATTGCGGTAGGAAGCAGTAAACAGAAACAGTACTGAAGATACCTCTAAGCACTGCTAGATCCTGCCACACCTAGGTGAGATCAGTCTCCAGCCCTATCCCTGATTCTATCCTATATCTGCCACTTATCGCAGGAGACAATTATTTGGGGTCCAATTTCACTTTAAATTAGGGATCAGTTGTAATTTTATTAAGGGGTCCTAGCTCCATCTTGGGAAAGAACTAAGCAAGTGTCCTTCAACCTCTGTGCTGGTTAGAGATTAAAAGGAGGCAATATATAATAAGGGATAAAAAGCATGTTCTGTGTTGGTAGTGCACATATCTGGAAATTATTTCATGAACCATAGAAAAACAATATGACACCTTATTATAAAAACAATATGACACCTCTCTTCTCTTTCTCCAATCTCTCTTCCCTGATGTTCCAAGAGAAGCAGTTTTTTTTTTTTTAATTTTATTTATTTATTTGACAGAGATCACAAATAGGCAGAAAGGCAGGTAGAGAGAGGAAGAAGCAGGCTCCCCGCCGAGCAGAGAGCCCGATGCCGGGCTCAATCCCAGGACCCTGGGACCATGACCTGAGCTAAAGGCAGAGGCTTTAACCCACTGAGCCACCCAGGCGCCCCCAGGAGAAGCAGTGTAACGGAATTCTGAACTCTGTGCTAGCTCCTTACAAACGTGTCTCACATTTTGGTATATGTCACTATCATCTAAAATCTTTTGTTAAAATGTATATTACCAGACTTCTAGGGTACTAGATTCAGTTGTTTCTGTGAGAGACCCAGGACCCTCCATTTCTAATAAGTGGCTTGAAATAATTTTGATGGTCCTTGAATTATATTTCCAAAACACCGTATAACATATTTCAGGAATATTTACATTTTAATGACAATACTTACATTTTAATTGACAATATTAGGAAAAAAAAAACAGGTTTTCTCTGCACTGTTACCACTGGAAATTTATGAATAAAAGATCCAGAGAGAGTCAGACTCTAAAAATTCAAATATGTTAGAAATAAAAATGTTAATATTTTAACTTAGTCCTCCACTCTGATTTTGACCTCCACCTCGTCCCCGCTTACGTGGGAATATTATAGCAGATCTATTATGTGGTTACCACCCAGAGGTGAACTAGAAAATGCTACTTTCAAAAAGATATTTAAAAATTAGCAGAATGGGGGCAGGGATCATTATCCCTGGAGAATTCTATAAATGTCATTTTGAGCTGGATGATGGTGGCAAGTGCTGGATAGAATTGAATTCACTGATCTCAATGAGAAAATGGGATCTTAGAGGCTATATAGCAGTGCACCCTCAGAGAGAAGACTGGTGACCAAACTAGCACCAACCCCCAGAAATATTAAAGACAGACAGTCTAGGGGCACCTAGATGGCTCAGTTGATTAAAGTATCTAACTCTTGATTTCAGCGCAGGTCATGATCTCAGGGTTGTGAGATTGAGCCTTGAGTTGGGCTCCATGCTGGGCATGAAGCCTGCTTTAGATTCTCTCTCCTCTCCCTCTGTCCCTCTTCTTATTCTCTCTCTCTCCCGCCTTAAAAAAAATTATATATATATATATGTATATACATATATATATATAGAGAGAGAGAGAGAGTGTCTATTAAGGTGTTGCTTGATATATATAGAAAAAAAAGTCTAGGACTGATCAGCAGAACCCTTACTTCAGTGGAAACCATGAAGATGCTTAACCTCTTCCCTAATTTCCAGATGTTGGTCATATAATTGGAGACCTTTGACTGAGCGGGGAGAGAAATACTTGAAGATAATCTTACCATGTGGCCATAGGTTTAAACTGTGGACCTTCCCATATACATTTCAAGATTTATGGAATCATAAATTATCAGGTAATTAGGTAATAGATAAATTTGGTCCAGGTAACCTTAATAATACATGCAGTACAATTGATGAAAAAATTATGTGTTATTTTACAAATCCCAAATGTAGACTAGAATTCTATGTTGGTTTCTGACTACCATGGAGTTAAGTGTATTATAGCAGAAAGAGTTATTCAGAAGCCCCCGGAACTACATACTCCCACAAAAATAGTAAGTCAACAGAACCTGTTGCATCCCTGAGGATTTGAAGAGATTACTATTTCCATCATGAAGGACCTGAGAGATGCAGGTATACTGACTCCTATATTTGCCCTTTAACTTGCTTGGCTGCCTAGCACACAGACCAGCTGAGCAATGCATAGTATTAGGTGGTCACAGACTAAATCAGGCATTGATGATGATCAGAGCTTTGTTTTCAGATATGGTATCTTTATTTAAGGAAATCAACACAGTCATTGGCATCTCAATGGCACTATATGCTTCCTTTCTATTCCTATCAGTAAGAAAAATAAGAAGCAGTTATATTTACAAAGCAGTACTAAACCAAGGGGGAAAAGTCTTACTCTTGTTCCAAGACTAAGACAATATACCAATGTCTGTATAATATAATCTGGGAAGAAATTTATCATGTTCACATCCCACAAAACATCACAACACATTGGTTATTACCTTGATGGCATTATGCTAATTAGGCATTGGACATAAAGAAATAAACATCCTATATGTCTTAGCAATATAATTGTGTGATAAAGGGTTGAGATGAATCTGGATAAATTTCAAAGAACTGCTCTAAACTGAGCAAGACATGATAGAATATTTTGTTTCACCAATGAAAAAGAGACACTATGTTTAGTGACTGCATTTAGATTTGGCAAAAACATATATCACACTTAGGTATGTTTTCTAATCCATTTATTGGGTAACCCATGAGACTGACAGATTTGAGTAGGACCTTGAACAGGAGAGGGTTCTGGTCATCATGAATTGAATATTTTTTGATATACTATATCATAAAATTTGTCATGTAGGGCAGTATTCATTACATATTTGATGTGGTATGTAGGTGACTGGAACCAAGGCCCAGAAGCCAAAAGCAAACTTAGTCAAAGTAGCTTATAACTCAACAATTTGTTGGAGAATGTAATTGAGAGGACATGAACACCAATTGACTCTCAAGGTGGAACCAGGCAATTGGAGGCTCCTAACCCACTCCCCTATCCTTTTAATGTACATTCTACTCAATGTTCCCACAGTTAAAACCCTTTTCAAGGACTTAGCATTGACAGAGAAAGATATTGTTGAGACCATCTGGACAGTTTACATGACTGAACCCAGTCAAGATCTCTAAATAAACTTGTAAAATTCCGGTGGGTGGGTGCAGAGATACTCATCTTGCAGCTGCCCAAGATGAGCCTCATAAGTAAGTTCTCTTGCTTATTAAACCTGCCACCTACCAATCCAGATGGCTTGCCTCTTTCTTTAGCTTCCCCTAGGCCTCTCTACACAGGGACCAGTTTACAAACCAATATGATCTTAATTTACCGACTTTCTGTCAATCTTCTAATGTCTCCAGTTAATACAGGAGAAATAAATGCAGTCAAGATTAACACATGAATCTCCATAGTGTGCCAGAACCAGTTGAAAGCTTGTCAGGAACTTAAAAATAGTGACATTGGACAATTGGTAACAAAGATGGGCTTCTTTGAGTAGACTCTGAGTGGAGAAATACTTGGATTGCAAGGGAATGCCAACAATGAGCATCTGAGGCAGTAGAAATGCTCAGTAATTAGGGGACAAGGTGGTCTATCACATAGGGGTAGGTGGATAACTATCAGCTTCTTTACCTGGACATTCTAATAATGCCTTACAGGGCCTACAAACAACCATGATGTCAAGGAATTAGGCTAGTAACAGTCTCAATAACTTATGGGCCTGCTCGAACCAAACTGACCTGGTTAAAACTCAGCTCAGTATCCCAAATTCCAACATTCAAGAGCCAACACTGATCCCCTAATGATATTATTGTTTGGAGTAAACTAGTGTTTTCAGGTTGATTTTATTAGAACCCTCCCATTGTAGCAAAGGACAGTTCATTTTCTGCCCTTTGATAGATACATATGCATTGCTTTAGCCAGCACCACCTAGAAGTTTCCAGAATGCTTTTTCTATTAACAAGGTATCCTATACCATATTATCTGTAGTCTTTTTTCTTTTTTAATTATGTTATGTTAGTCACCATACAATACACCATTAGTTTTTGATGTAGTGTTCCATGATTCATTGTGAATTATCTGTAATCTGTAATCTATGGGATATATATATACTTGCTTCCATATATACTTGCTATACTTGCTTCCATAGAGTTCACTGGTCATTACCTAGAAGCCAGTTGGGTTGATGGTTGAAAAGCTTACTGAAAACTCATTTATGGCCTTACTTTGAAGACAACATGCTGAGAAGCTGAGGTGCCATCCAGTAAGCTGCAGAATATGGCTTAAATCACTATATAAATCAAAATTTATATAAAAAAATTTATATAGTGTTTCTCACTATCTGGAGACACAGGTTCAGAAACCAAGATAGTGAGCGTGTTCTATCACCCAGGTACATTTAACATTCCCGCACAAAGCAATTTTTGCTGGTTGCCACAACCTTGAACTCCACTGTTTTGGAGGTTTTAGTTTGCAGGGGAAATGCCTTCACTAGGAAAGATGATCTTAGTTTTGATGAATTGGAAGCTTGGATAGTCCCCTAGCCATTTTAGGATCCCTGAATCAACAGACAGAAAAGGAACTTACTTTATTGATTACTATGATTGATCTGGATTATCAGAGAGACATAGGATTTCAGCTACATAATTTAGTGAAGAATAATCATATTTGGAGTTTAAGGGAATCACTGCTTAATAATTCTACTCAATAGAAATTCTGACAGCACAATAAAAACAAAACTCCTAAAGAATCATACTCTGCATAATGAGTTTTTGGGGTCACCTCTCCAGGAACAAAACAAAACACCTGTCTAGGTGTCAGGGGACTGTAAAAGCAATAGGGACTGGGTGGTTGAAGAAGGCAGTTATGATTACTAACTCAAAACTCATGAAGTAGAAATCATGCAAAGTATGCTTTAAATGTATTATTTCCTTTTTTATCATTTCTAACCCCTGTTACCTTTGATTTTCTTTTCTTTCTTTTTTCTTTCCTTTTTTTTTTTTTTAATTTTTTTTTTTTTTTTTTAGAGAAGGAGAAAGAGAGAGAGAGCACCTGGGGTTTTGTGGGGGGGGGGGGGGGGAGTGGTGGGGGAAAGGGAGAGAAATCCTTAAACAGATTCCCTGCTGAGCCATATGTGGGCTGGATCCCAAAACCCTGAGATCCTGACCTGAGCTGAAACCAAAATTGGAGGCTTAACCAAGTGAGCCACCCAGGTGACCCATACCTTTAATCTTCAATCAAAGATGACTGTTTATCTCAAGTCTTTCTTCTTTAAATGCTTTTGTTTGGGTTGTTGATAGCTACTACTTCCCTGTTCCCTCCAGTTTAAGGGCAGTATAGACTCTGTTGCAACTAAGTACAGTTATCTTGCTGATCCCTTTTCTTCACCTACACCTGCCAACCCTTTGTAAATAGTACCTTTATTAAAACTTTCCTGAATTATTGTAATTTAAGATGTCATCTTCCTGATGTTGGAAGCTTGACTAATATTTCCTGTTGTTTTCGTTATGTGAATGTGCAATACCTCAAGTTCGCCAACAGTTTTACCAAAAACAACGTGTATTTGTCATCTATGGTTCTCAATCCATAGATTTCAATTAATACTAGGAGAAAAGTTTTATTTTAGTAACTTGATTTTTATGTATTTTTTAATTTTATTTGTACTTTTTATATGGCCAACATTTTAATGATTTCTCCATCTGTCTTTTCAATATTAAATTTTAAGTTGTGATTTTTTTATTACAAAACACTTCATCAAGGGGTGCCTGGGTGGCTCAGTGGGTTAAAGCCTCTGCCTTGGGCTCGGGTCATGGCTCTGGGATGGAGCCCAACATTGGCCTCTCTGCTCAGCGGGGAGCCTGCTTCTTCCTCTCTCTCTCTCTCTGCCTGCCTCTCTGCCTACCTGTGATCTCTATCCGTCAAATAAATAAATAATATCTTTAAAAAAAAGAAAACACTTCATCAAGAAGTATTTTGTTTTATTAAGAAGATCATCAAGAAATTTATTTTGTTTATTAGGAATAAAATAGTCAATATGGAAGCATTTGCCACATACTGAATAGGCCAAATAATAAAAACTGAGCTGAAGTCTCTTCCATAATCCTAAAAATATTGTACTTCTAGAAACATCTTGTTAACTTTCATTATTCTGATTTACTTGTATTTATCTTTACCATGTATGCTTTTTCTTTCTGTCTTAAGTGAGTTGAATCTATGCCTGTATCATTTTATAAGTATATATTCTTGATTGATACTATACATAAAATATTTATACAGGTTGAAATATATTATTCTAATTATTTTTGATACATATTGTTGCATTGTGTAACTACCTAAAAATTGATTTATCAATTATCCTATGATTGCCTTATATGTCATTTCCAAGTATTTGCTTATACAAACAATAAAGTTGATTTCAACATTCTTTTTTTATCTCCTTGTATATACATTTATGTGAGAATGTCCTTGGAGTTTTATAACAATGATTGAAATTGCTCTGTTGACAAACTATTTTTTTGTTTAACTTTTAACTTTCTTTCAGCATTTAACTTCCAAGTAGTTTTATTGTTATTTTGTTCTCTAAAGGTTATATTTTATTTTTTTAAATTAGTATTTCATTTTCTTCTCTCTTGTGAACACCTGGTCTTATCTTAAAGGATGGTGTGGAAAACAAAGGCAGAAGGAAATGTAGATAACAATTCAATGTCCTTATAACCTGCAGCCCCTTGAGAAGCACTTGAAGCAGGCATTGTATAGTGTTCCTCCGGGAAGCTCCCAACTGTCTTAAAGTTAATGCAAAAAATAACCTTGGTTATTTTTGTCAACTTTGGTTGACAAAAGCAAGGCCTTCAGTATCCCATGAGTCTTCTTTAGCATATGAAAATCCTTTTGGAACTTCCCTTACCTTTTCATACCCGCCACCCCAAAGTATATAATCAATTATTCCTCACAATCCCAGGTCAGCAGCTATTTCTGCCCATTGTTCCTATCCCTGTGCTTTTAATAAAACCACCCTTTTGCACCTAAGATGTATCAAGAATTCTTTCTTGGCCATCAACTCTGGGCCCCAAAGATGCTACTCCAAAAACACATTAGAGAATACCAAGACTAATTTCTTATTTTTATTTTTTCTTGTTTTCCATTGTTTCCCCCAGATATTTACTGTGGTCTCTTCAATCCTCTTTTGTTGTTGCTGTTGCTGGTTTTCTTTGCCTTTTATCCAGAGGCTTACCTGCTTCCCTCAGCTACCAGAACATCATCATCCTTTGTGATCTCCAATAGCATGAAAAGAATTTATTGACTGGTGGGCATGCTACAAGGTGAGTAGATGAGTAGATGTGTTGCTTTATTGAGGGATATGCTAATATTCATTGTTCTTAAGACTTTTTTTTTTTTCCTTATCTTCTGATTAGAATGTATAGACTGAGTCCAGTGATTTTATGGGCAAAGTCAGGAAAGTTGTTGAGGGACATAATATTCTGGATGTGGATTTTGTTTCTTTGGGAAGGTGGTTTTACCATCTCCAGAGAATCCAATTTCACCGTTCTGAAAGGGCTGAAGTTCTAGTGTTCTAAACGCCCCCTAATGATACTTTCCATCAATCTAATTCAAACAGTTTTCTTTTTCATTGTTATCAAGTTGATAAAGACATCACCAGATCTAAGTCTTCATCAACTTTAATTCTTTTACCATCTCTTCTGTTTTCATAATTGTCTTTCTCATTATTTTTCTCAGTTGTTATCTTTGGAATATATCTTTGTATAATGAAGTTATTATAAGTAATTCAAGGGAAAATTGTATTTAGAAAAAGCCTTTGTATTTCTTTAGTTCTTTTAGATTAATTATTGTTCTAGCAGAGGTTTGGTAAGGATGCATTATTTATTCAGCCATGAAGAGTAAGTTACAGCCAAGGCTATGATTAAGACACAGACTTAGGTTTATAGTTTATGACAACTATACCATCTCGTTGTGTATATATATATTTTTTCCTGGCTTTATGTTAAAAATACAGGTCTTGGGCACCTGGGTGGCTCAGTTGGTTAAGCAGCTGCCTTCAGCTCAGGTCATGATCCTGGAATCCCGGGATCGAGTCCCACATCAGGCTCCCAGTTCCACGGGGAGTCTGCTTCTCCCTCTGACCTTCTAGCCTCTCATTCTCTCTCTCACTGTCTCTCTCTCAAATAAATAAATTAATTAATCTTTAAAAAAAAAAAATACAGGTCTTGCTGAAAATTTCCCAGTGTAGTTTCATGAAAATTGTAGCATTTAAAAATGCCAGGAATACAAGTATTGCTAATATACACAAAGAGATACGACAATTAAGGAAGTATGTTTCAGGTACCTCCCTTCTCATTTTCCAAATACACGGGAAATATGATTATGTAATATGTTTTATTTTATCCCTAAACTTCTTAATATTTGAATCAAAAGAAACAGAGGGGAAATATAGTTTCATTAAAATGAAGTAATCAGTTTTTTTCATCATTTAGTAAACATTTCTTTTCTAAAAATGTACCGTACATCACCAGCCACTAGTTTATTTTTAATTATGTTTTCCAAAATGTCAGAACTACCATGTTTTGCTATGCAATTTCAACTCAGTTTGTTTTAAAAGTCATTCTATTATACATTTATTCTGATTTTTATTTCCTTTGGTAGAACAGCTTGGTAAAATTGCCAGCAGTGGTCAGAAATGCATTATTTTGTGTTGGGTAAAAGACAGACCAAAAAGAAAAAAAAAGAAAAAAAAAACCACCACCAACAAAACACAACCTCTATTCTTAAGGTTCTTCTACTGTGTAAAGATACTTCTGGCAACAAACCTCAAAGTTTCAGTTTATAAAGCTTTGGTTTACTTTACGATTACAGGTTTAAGAAGTGTGATAACTCTATTAACATTTGAGCCCTCATATTCCAACATTCTGTGGGAAGGAAATGGAGCATTTTCATACAAATTAAGAGAAATTTGCTCCTACTTTTAGTCATTGAGTAATTACAGCTAATCAATCAGTCAATCATGACAGAGACATCTCTGGGAAATATACCTAAAATAGCATTTAATTTTTTTTTTCATTTGGCAAAGAGAGTTTCATTTTTAAATATTAAAGTGAATCAATTAATTTAACTATATGGACTATGAATTATACATATTCACATCCCAAAATAATCAGAAAAAAAAACAGATAAAATAACTTCCATTCGTTTTGTTTTCTAAATTTTTAATGAAAAATATACATTAATTTTAATTTTTACAACTAAGTTCCATACATTGGTTTTGTTTTATTTTTATAAACTAATTTATTGAGGACTTTGATGTTTATTATCATCTTTTCTCATTGAATTGGTGCTATTTGTTTAGGATATTAGATAAAATAACTTGTAAATTGGCTTATAAAGCTAATATAAACCAAAATAATAATCAGTAAATATGATAAACCTTACATACTAAAATTAAGATTTAGTTATAACCTAAAAACCACAGTTCCCTAAAAACTTGTAAGGCAATTTTTGCTTTACTGCTATGTTTATCAAAACTGTTAATAGAATATCAAACTACTTATGTAGTCAAAATAATATTCTTTTTTTATATATCTGATATGCTCACTGGAGGATTTTAGCTATTGTAGGAAGTAAAGTAAATTAATTAATTTGTTAAGAAGTTTGTTCCTTTTATTTTTCATGAAACTTTAGGGAAAAAATGTTTAAAGATGTATGATTTTTGTCATTTAAATGTATTTATTAGATTAAAGAAGAAAAAACATATTTCTTTGAATAAGCAAATTAAATAAATCTTTCCCTCTAGGAAAATTGTTTTATTACATTTTACTCCTGACAATACATCCTGAATATCCAGGCAGGTTAATATGAATGAATAAAAATAATATTTTTAATATTGAATAATATTTTATAGTATAGATGAGTTATTTTACCCAGTGGTTCTCTACTGATGGCAATGCAGAATATTTCATCACTTTTACTACCAAAAATAACAGTATAGGGGCTCCTGGGTGGCTCAGTCTATTAAGTATCTGCCCTAGGCTCAGGTGATGACAGGGGTCCTGGAATCCAGCCCCACTTCATGCTCCCTGCTCAGAGGGGAGGATGTTTCTCCCTCTGCCTGCCACTCTCCTTGCTTGTGCTGTTTCTCTCTCTCTGACAAATAAATAAATAAAATCTTTTTAAAAATCTTTAAAAAATATAAAAATAAAAGTAACAGTATAATAAGCGTTCATGTTGTAGGCTGAATTGTGTCTTCCCAAAATGTGTATAGTGAAAAGAAAACTTCACTCAAAATTCAACTGGATTTGGAGGTTGCTTCTTAAAGCAGTAATTAAGTTAAAGTGAGGTGATTAGAGTAGGCCCTAAACCAATATGTCAGGTGTCCTTAGAAGAAGAATTAGAATACAAGCATGCATAGGGAAAATTCTATGAAGACACAGGGAAAAGATGGACAACTACAAGTGATGGAAAGAGGACTCAGAAGAAACCAACCCTGCCTACACCTTTATGACAACTGTATACATTCCATATTTGTGAAAAAATAAATCAAAACTTTTTAAGTAACCCAGTCTGTGGTACTTTATTATGACAGTCCTAGCAAACTAATACATATATATGTATTTTTAGAATATATGCATTTATTACTTTAATATTGATAGTTCTATAAAGAAGGGTTTCAAAAAAAGTTTCAATGGTGATTTACTGGGTCAATTCATATAAATGTATATAATACATATTAAATATATATTAATAAATTATATTATATATAGAATATATGTATATTTATTTCAGATATATATTTAATTTCAACAGGAATGAGTATATGACTTTCTGAAATGTTTATACATTTTAGAACCTGTTTATGCAGGTGTTTATTTGCATAATATAATAATTTGTTTCTTTTTAAAAATGTACTAGTTAAAAAAAAAGTGTACTAGTTAAAAAAATGCACTAGTTTAGGGGTACCTGGCTGGCTCAGTTGGTAAAGCATGTGGCTCTTGATGTCAGAGTCACAGAGTTCAAGCCCCATGTTGGGTATAGAGATTACTTTAAAAAATGAAAAGAATGAAAAAAAAATCTACTAGTTTAATTATTAAAGTTTCATACTTAAATATGTACAGAGACATATATATTTAACACATACAAATTATATATGTGTACAGTCTTAATGTCCTTTTCCAATTACTGCTGATTACAATAAACATCAGATCGGTTAACCATTTGGATATTATTCTTATTTCAGTCAACTGCTGGGTTTGTGTCATTTGCACAGGTTTTCTTGAATAGTATTGGCTTTACCTCTTTTTCCATTGTTTTCTCTTTTGAAAAAGAAACAGGGAGGAAATCAGGACCAGAAGTTGTAACACAAGAGCCTGGGAGAATTCTCAATGCAGAGCTTCAGGGCACTGAGTGTATCATTTTCTTTGTCTCCTAAAGAGACAAAAGTAGAAGTCAGGTTCTCACAGTAAATAATGAAGTGATATCCTATGTTATGATCATACATGTTTTGTGGGTCTTATCCTCTTTATTTGTAAAATGCATTCAA
The DNA here is from genome assembly GCA_003697995.1 of Taxidea taxus jeffersonii. Taxonomy (NCBI): domain Eukaryota; kingdom Metazoa; phylum Chordata; class Mammalia; order Carnivora; family Mustelidae; genus Taxidea; species Taxidea taxus. The sequence continues at coordinate 34,318 of ML105317.1, forward strand.
GATTGACTTTAAAAGTACTTTTGGCCTTCAAATTCTATGAATCATGGTTGAGTACATGTATGGTGGATTAGTTTTGTGCAGTAATAATAAGCAGGTAATTTACTATTGAATCTATTCAGTAGTAACATATAACTTTTCAGAGCAATAACTACAGTGTTATTTATGTAGGTTTAATATGCAAAATGGTAGTTTGTGTTTGAATTATCACCTACGAAAATTAAGCTACAATCTAATGGTTTTTTGCTGACATTTAATTTCACAATAACTGATTACAGTATTATACTCCATTATATTTTTGAATCCATTATAGCTTTATAGTATTATAAATAATTTATCTTTTTTTCTCACTGCTTCTCATGGTATATAAATATCCTATAGTATGCTTGCATTGCAACTATTCTTTACATGTTAACATAATTAATCTCATTTTACATATTAAGTACCTTATTATATCCTTAAAAATTCAACTGGTATATTAATTTGACACTATCAGTAATGTTTTTCTGTATTATTATTTTTTTGATTTATAGAAGGGGAACATTTAATGCATTCATATTATATACAAGTTGATATCTGGCAACTCTATACTCACTGAAACTTAACAAATACAACAGAAACCTGAAAATTTTTATGACTTTAATTTAATTGCATCTTGATTTCAACCAGAATTCTTTTTAAGATTTATTTTTTACTTTATAAAAAGAGAGAATGGGAGGAGGAGTGGGATAGGACAGAGAGAACCAGCAGACTCTGTTGAACATGAAGCCCAACCTGGGCCTGGATCTCATGACCCTGAGATCATGACCTGAGCCAAAATCAAGAATCAGGTGCTTAACTGACTGAGCCACTTAGGTGCCCATTCAACTAGAATGAAGAAAAATAATATTATTTTGGTATTTCCATAATTTGATATTGATTTTCATTAAGCTCTAGTGTTAACTGTATACCTACAGTTTATATATTGAATAAAGAAAAAATCTATTTTGTTTTGAATCAATCTGTTCTAGATTTTATAGGAAACTTCCAGGCAAACTATCTACCTAAGTTTTATATAAAGAATATAATTATGAGGTTGATTTCTAATTTAGCTACTTTTTAATTAAAATTGCATGTTAATAGATGATCCAGTAGCACCATAATAAGTAATATATTCTATTTTGTTTTCAACTATTAATTGATCTTGACTATTATTGATTCAAATGAATATTCTTTTAACTATGTAAGTGGAGTCATGTAATACTTATTCTTCTGTGACTAGCTTATTTCACTTAGCATAATGTCCTCAAGGTTTATCCATGTTGTAGCATATGGCAGGATTCCCATCTTTTACGGCTGAATTCCTTATTGCCATTGTAGACACACATATTCCTTTCTAGGTACATACTGCATTTTCTTAATCTGTTCATACAGTTATATCCATTTAGGTGGTTATAAATAGTGCTGCAAGGTGAATGGTGCTGTAGTGAACATGGATGTACATGTATCTTGATTTCACTTCTTTTGGATGAAAATCCAAAAGAGGGATTGTTGGATCATATGAATAATTCTATTTTTTTTCTCAAGGGACCTCCATACTGTTCTCTGTAGGAGCTGCACCACAGTGCACAAGGTTTCAATATTTCCCTGTCCTCACCAACACTTGTTATTTTCTGCTTTTTGAAAAATTATTATTATTATTATTTTAAAGATTTTATTCATTTATTTCACAGACAGAGATCACAAGTCAGACAGAGGTCACAATAAGGCAGAGGCAGGCAGAGAGGGAGGGGGAAGCAGGCTCCTCGTCGAGCAGAGAGCCTGATGCGGGGCTTGATCCCAGGACCCTGGGATCGTGACCTGAGCTGAAGGCAGAGGCTTTAATCCACTGAGCCACCCAGGCGCCCCTGAAAAATTATTATTTTTATAATGTGTAACATTGTGTATCGACTATACTTCAATAATTAAAATGTTTTTTCAAATGGGCAAACAACTGGAATACCTATTTCTCCCAAGTACATATGCAAATGGCCAACAGGTATATGAAAAGATGCTCAAAATAACTAATAATCAGAGAAGGACAAATCAAAAGCTCAATGAGATATCATCACATATCTGTTAGGATGGTAATTATAAAAAATAATAATTTTTTAAAAAGCAGAAAATAACAAGTATTGGTGAGGACAAAGAAGTATTGAAACCTTGTGCACTGTTATATTGAGAATCAAAATTTCAAAAAAGAAGGTTGTTTTAAAACAATGATAAATAGTTGCTATAGTAATAATTTTTGGAATTGGCAACATTGCAAAAATGGATAATTACTCTGATAATATATTTTCATTCTTAAAAAGAAGGAAGCAAATATACATACAAATGATTAATTTGACAAAAGTAATACAAAATAGATATGATATAACTGACTAAAATGTTGTGGCTAATAAATATAAACAAACACAGAAGGAGTAATGAAATTAATATAATGAATTTATAGAAGAAATTAGTGATATGTATAATTTCTGAAAATTAGACAGTATAAAATAGTTTATTTTTATTATTACTAGGTAGATAACACACATATAGGCAATCTAAATATTGTACTTACATTTAATGTATGGACAGAAAAATACGAAAGTTCAAAGACATTTCTTTCAAATTATCCAAAGAGAAAAATAATTTCAGAATTTTGGAGCATAAAGCTAGTTGGAAGAAAACAAAGAAAAACATAAAAACAAATAAATGAGGAATAATAACACAAACAGAGTCTTCAAATCATAACATTTCTGAACCTTAAAAAATAGAATATTATAAAGTAATGCTTTTTCTATTTGTACTCAGAGATTAGGGGGTCTATAATAATAGAAAATCGATGTATACATTCTTCAGTAAAACTTTGATATTTACAAAATATAACCTATATGGTCATTTTTAGAAATCTGTGGAAATTACTACACATGCTAGAAAAACTGGAAGACTGGGAGTGGGGAATCTCATTTTCATGATGAAAAGCAGAACTTATATTCAAGGTTGAAAATAAGATAAGCTGGGGCACCTGGGTTTTGCCAGGTCATCATCCCGGTGTCCTGGGATCCAGCTGTCTGTCAGGTTCCCTGGTCAGTGGGAGTCTGCTTCTCCCTCTCTTCCCTGCTTGTGTTCTCTCATTATCTAGGTCATTATCGGTCTCTCTCCCTCTCAAATAAAATCTAAAAAAAAAA
>RCUC01145024.1:0-39811 GCA_003697995.1 Taxidea taxus jeffersonii
AAAGAAAGCTTTGAATGTCATGTCTTAATGAGGACATTTAGTAATGCTTTAATTTTTACCAAAGGCTATTTTCAATGTCTTGACATTGAAAATTTCTTTAGGTTTTCAGGATGATATATAGTAATGCATTATTGCTATGCTCTAGTTTTTACAAGAGCAAGATTTAACTACATAATTCAAAGGAAGTGTTCAACCTTATTCCAGGGCTAAAAACTGACTCTGGGTACTAGTGATGCCTCACCAATGTAGTCACAACTCATTCACACAATGCTGCTGTGGTATGCAGTTCCCTTTCTATTTTTGGCTTGTGGGATATCCGTTTCTTTTTCTTGTAAGGGTTGTCTTGTCAAGAAAAGTTAATTTAATTTGTGTCTATTTAAAATTTATTTTTATTTAAATTTTCGGAATTAACACCTTATTGAATTGTATTTGCCTTATAGATTCATGTATTTGGAAATGCTATTGTGGCATACATTAGATACAAATCATACTATGAGGGAAACAGAGGAATTGAAACTTCAGAATATTAAAATTAGATATAAGTTTAGTTTTCTAGAAGAAGGAGGAGTCTAATAGTCTAATATGAAGCAGGCAAAGCTATGGCCTTGGCTTCTAGTTCAGCTCTTCCTGATGACCTCAGGCTTCCCAGCAAGAGATAAGAATGGAATTTGTCTGAAGTAATGAAAATGATACAAGCTGGGTATAAACTGGTGTCATATTCCCAAATGAGCAGTTTGCTTTAAACAATTCTTGCATATAGAGAATAGTCTTCAGGCAAGGGAGGAAAGGGATGAAAAAAATACAAATAAGTCTTTAAATATTTTCTTTTTGTATTTACAGGGAGATTCTTGCCCTTTTTCTAGGGGCTTTGCATGCACTTTGTATAACTATTAAAATAGTAACACCAAGAAAGTTAGTTAAGCTCATGAATGAATGTATATAGATAATTCTTTCAGAGCTATGTATTTTTGCCAGGATCTGTCACAAATCTATGACACTAGTCAAAAGAAAGATTAAAGTCACAGAAATTTTACTCCCAGTAATAAAGAGTATTTTTGAAGGGCTCATATTTAGCCCCCAAAATATTAGGCCCCAAAATAGTTTCCTTGATTTAGCTCCTATAATGAAGACTATTTATGGCACTGCAACAATCAGTTTTCATTGCACAGCCCATGATTCCCAAGGTCTAATCAGATAAAATTCATTGATATTTCTTTAAGACTTCTCATATGGACAGACTTCTAAACTTTCATTCATGCTACAAGGTTTGTGTGGATTACCTTGCAAATCTTTCCTTTCTCACATGGTAAAATGCTAGTCATTCTTCAAGATATATGTTAAAATGGACTAATTCATATGTTAAGTCTGAATCTGTACTTTCCAACTTTGAATTATACAGTCTTGAATTTAATTTATCTACCATGTGTGTTTATACATTTTAATATAAATACTTGATGATTTATGTTAAAAACTGTTCAGTCAATTTGGGATACTTTCACACGTTTAATTCAGTCCAGCAAGATGTAAGGAAAGCACCTGCTAATGCTCATCTTAAAATCACATAATTTGGAATTTAACTTGCAACCAGGATCAGTAACTGACACTAGGACTCCAAAACAAAAACAAAACAAACAATGACGACAACAACAAAACACTTTAAAACTGGAAGAGATATATGAAATTTCTGTTTTCAGATACAAAGAACAGTGTATAAGTGTGATTCCTAAGATAAGAGAAGTAAATGGGGTGAACTCCACAATTGTATATGCTTTCTAACTCTAGAGTCTTTTTGGACCTCTATAAGGGAACCTAAAAATGTGTAAAAAAACTGAGGAGACAGAGATCCACGATTGGGGCTTCTGTGGTAGCTGACATTTGGACGGAAAAGTACCACTAAGAAGAAAGCTGTAAAGATAAAGGACTCCATAAATCTACATAGTAATACCCTTAAATTCATGGTTGAATACCAAGTTGAACAAACACAGTGAGAGAACTCTACAAAGTCAGACCATAGGTATCTACCAGGAAAGAATAATTGCCAAGAATTTGTAATTCGGAAAAGTACAAAAGATCATATAAGGATAAGAAAAGTTTGAATTCTGACCCTCCAGAGTAGAGAGACCTCACCAACTACATAGGTGTATTCAGTAGAAACCCCCCCCCAAAATGATGCCATGGGAAAAATGACTAATTTAGTTCTAGAATAAAACCTACTCGGATAAATTGTGACAGTGCTTAAAAACAAGCATCAAAAGATCAAGCTTAACTGCAAGTAAATTAACTGTTGTAGAAAAAAAAAACTATTAAAAATCAGAAAAAATTCACATAATCAAGAATGTGGCACTTGTAATGACAAGAATAAAATAAAAAATACTAAATATGTGAAAAAAACAGAAAATATCAGTAATAACTAGGAACAAAACAAACTCAGGAAATAGATGGAAAACTAACAAAGACAATGAGAATAAGCAGAAAAGATTTTAACACAATTATTAAAATCAAGTATATTTAAAAACAAAAACAGAAACAAAACAAAAAAACTAAGAACATAGCTGTGTAACTAGGAGAGTCCTTAGGAACACCATGACATATCTCTTAGTGTGTAGGTAGTCACAGCCTATTGTTCTTTTCAGATACACAACATACAAATATGACTTGTAGAAAAGGTAGAGTGGTTCTATAAATATAGAAGAAGGTAGACATTAAGATAAGGAAATATTATTAGATTTGATAATGATAATGAAGTCAATCCATAATGCAGAAATAAAAACTTTAAAGGTTATATAATACAGATTAAAATTACATCAAGCAAAAACTGAAAAGGAGAAAAATAAATAGAACTGCAATTATAGAGATGTCAACACTCCCCATTCTACAATTGTTAAACAATTAGTGGGTAGGAGAGTACTTGAAAATATTGTCAACTAGTGCACCTAATTGACATCCATAAAACATTGTAACAAAAAATACCCATTCTTTTATGACATTAAGAGTCTCTTTTGGTTTTAATGTCATAAAACAAACTGAGGGGGGTGGGGGGAAGAGGGGTTGGGTGAGGGTGGTGGGGTTACATCATATGTTTAAATAAAGCTTAAATAAAGTAAAAAAAAAAATTAAAAAAAATACCCATTCTTTACAAGTTCACAGAAATGGATTATACATTAGGCTATAAAACAAGATTTAATTCATTTAAAAGAATTGAAATCATTTATAATATATTCTCTTGTCATTACAGAATTAAATTAGAATCAACTTATTTATTTTCTAAAAGATTTTTATTTGTTTATTCCAGAGAAAGGGAGAGCACAAGCAGGGGAAGCAGTAGAGGGAGAAGGTGAAGCAGGCTCCATGCTGAACAGGGAGCCAGATGGGGGGCTTGGGATCATGACCTGAGCTGAAGGCAAATGCTTAACTGATTGAGCCACCCAGGCACCCCAATAAGTTGTCAATTTAAACATATAGACCTGGGGCTCCTGGGAAGCTCATTCACTTAAGCATCCAACTAGGTTTCAGCTCAGGTTTTGGCCTTCAGCTCAGGGTGGTGGGATTGAGCCCTGCATCAGGCTCCATGCTCAGCACAGAGTCTGCTTGAAATTCTCTCTTCCTCTCCCTCTGGCCCCTTCCCCCATGTTCTTGCATGCTCTCTCTCACTCTACAAACAAAAACAAAACAAAACAAAAAATCTTTTATAGTAGAGACCTGAAAAATTCCTAAGTACTTAAACATTAAGTAACATAATTCCAAATGACTGAAGAGAAAAATCAAAAAATATTTCAATACTGATGATAATGAAAACATAGGATATCAATCAATACTAGAAAAAGTTGATCAAGTTAAACCTGAAATAAATACAAATAAAAATAATACAGAAATAAATTAAAAAAACAGAAAGCAATAGAGATAGTAAAATCATAAGGTGTGTTTTTAAAAATAGTAAAGTTGACAAACTTGTAACAACGCAGATTAAGAAAAAAAGAAAAGAAACAATACAAGGAAATCAGAAGAATGAAATGGCAAAACCATCAATCAGTAAACAACATATAAAACAAAACTAGGTGGAGAGTCCCAATGAGCTCTAACATATGAGCCAGGTGTGAACAAACCACTAAAAACCAAAGCGGTTTCCTTTGGTGTGCAGAAGATTTTTATTTTGACATAGTCCCAATAGTTTATTTTTGCTTTTGTTTCTCTTGCATCAGAAGACATATCTAGAAAAAAGTTGTTATAGCCAATGTCAAAGAGGTTGCTGTCTGTGTTCTCTTTTAGAATTTTTATGAATTCAAATCACACAGTTAGTTCTGTGTGATTCTCCATTTTGAATGTATTTTTTTATTGTATAAGGAAGTAGTCTAATTTCTTTCCTTCTTTTCTTCTTTCTTCTAATTTCTTTCATTCTTTTCTTCTTTCTCATGTTGCTGTCCAGTTTTCCCAGCACCATTTGCTAAAGAACTGCCTTTTTCTCATTGGTTATTTTTTCCTTCTTTGTTGAGTATTAATTGACAATATAGTTGTGGGTTTATGTCTGGGTTTTCCGTTCTGCTCCATTGATCAAACTGTCTGTTTTTTGGTGCCAGTATAATACTATTTTGATTACTACAGCTTTGTAATGTGATTTGAAGTCCAGAATCGTGGTGTCTCCAGCTTAGCTTTGCTTTTACAAAATTGCTTGGGTATTCAGGGTCTTTTGTGGTTCCATACACATTTTAGGATTATTTACTCTAGTTTTGTGAAAATGCTGGTGGTATTTTATAGAGAATGCATTAATGTGTAGATTTCTTTGGGTAGTATAGGCATTTTAGCAAAATTTGTTCTTCCAATCCATTAGTATGGAATGTCTTTCCATTTCTTTGTATCATCTTCAATTTCCTTCATCAGTGTTTTATACTGTTCAGAGTACAGGTCTTTCACATCTTTGGTTAGGTTTATTCCTAGGTGTTTTATTATTTTTGGTGCAATTGTAAATTGGACTGTTTTCTTAATTTCTCTTTCTGCTGCTTCATTATTGGTGTATAGAAATGCAACAGATTTCTGTAAATTAATTTTTTATTCTGTGACTTTACTGAATTTGTGTATCAGTTCTAGCAGGTTTTTTTTTTAATTGTGTGTGTGTGTGTGTGTGTGTGTGTGTGTGTGTGAGAAGTCTTTGGGTTTTCTACATAGAGTATCATGTCATCTGCAAATAGTGAAAGTTTGATGTCTTCCTTGACAATTTGGATGCCTTTTGTTTCTTTGTTATCTGATTGCTGTGGCTGGGACTTCCAGCACTGTTTTGAATAAAAGCGGTGAGAGTGGACATCCTTGTGTTATTCCTAAACTTAGAGGGGGGAAAGAAAAACCTCAGTTTTTCTCCACTAAAAATGATGTTAGATGTAGATTTTTGATATATGAACTTTTTTTATGCTGAGGTATGTTCCTTCTAACCCTACTTGCTGAGGGTTTTTATCATGAATGAATGTTGTACTTTGTCAAATGCTTTTTTGCATCCATTAAATGCTTATATGGTTCTTATTTTTTTCTCTTACTGATATAATATATCACATTGGTTGATGTGTGAATATTGAACCACTCTTGCAATCCAGGAATAAATCCCACTTGAGTGTGGTGAATGATTTTTTTTAATGTATTGTTTAGTTTGACTTGCTAGTATTTTGTTGAGGATTTCTGAATATATCCATCAGGGATATTGCTCTGCAGTCCTCATTTTTTAGTCATGTTTTTATCTGGTTTTTGTATGAGGTAATACTGTCCTCATAAAATGAATTTGAAAAATTTCCTCTCTTTTCTATTTCTTTGGGGTAGTTTGAGAAGAATAGGTATTAAGTCTTCTTTAGATATTTGGTACAATTCAACTGTGAAGCCATCTGGTCCTGGAACTTTGTTGGGAGTTTTTTGATTACTAATTAAATACATTGCTGGTAATCAGTCCGTTCAAATTTTCTGCTTCTTCCTGTTTCTGTTTTAGTAGTTTATATGTTTCTAGGAACGTATCCATTTCTTCTAGGCTGCAATATAGTTTTTCATAATATTTTCTTACAATTGTTTGTATTTATGTGGTGTTGGTTGTTATTTATCCTCTTTCATTTGTGATTTGATTTACTTGAGTCATCTTTACTTTTTGTTTTTGATGAGTCTGGAAAGAAGTTTATCAATTTTGTTGATCTTTTCCACAAACCAGCTCTTGGACTCATTGATATGTGCTATTATTTTTTAGTTTCTTTACCATTTATTTCTGCCATAATCTTTGTTACATCCTTCTTTCTGATGATTTAGTGTTTTGTTTGTTCCTATTTTTCTAATTATTTTAGGTGTAAGATTTACAGTACATAATCCTTAAAAAACGGTTATGTATATATCATTAAACTCATTTTTCAGATGAAAAAAATTAACGTAGAAAGACCATATATTGTAATTTTAAAGCAAAAACTCTAAAGTGTAGCTGCCTGGATTGGAACCCAAACTCCTCTAATAACAAACTAACAAAAATATTAAAAATAATAATCATATGTGACAGCTATGAGATTGAGCTGATATAACATTAAATACATCAAAAACTAATGATGCAACTGATTTCTGTGCATTGATTTTATATCCTGACACTTTACTGAATTCCTGCACAAGTTCTAGCAGATTTGGAATGGAGTCTTTTGGGTTTTCCACATATAGTATCACATCATCTGCAAAGAGTGAGAGTTTGACTTCTTTGCCGGTTTGGATGCCTTTATTTCTTTTTGTTGTCTGATTGCTGACGCTAAGACTTCTAGTACTATGTTGAATAGCAGTGGTGATAATGGACATCCCTGACGTGTTCCTGACCTTAGTGGAAAAGCTCTCAGTTTTTCTCCACTGAGAATGATATTTGTGGTGGGTTTTATGTAGATGGCTTTGATAATATTGAGGTATGTACCCTATATCCCTACACTTTGAAGAGTTTTGATTAGGAAGGGATGCTGTACTTTGTCAAATGCTTTTTCAGCATCTATTGAGAGTATCATATGGTTCTTGTTCTTTCTTTTGTTAATGTATTGTATCACATTGATTGATTTGCAGATGTTGAACCAACCTTGCTGCCCTGGAATAAATCCCACTTGCTCGTCGTGAATAATCCTTTTAATGTACTGTTGGAACCTATTGGTTAATATTTTGCTGAGAATTTTCACATCTGTGTTCATCAAGGATATTGGTCTGTAATTCTCTTTTTATTTTATTTTATTTTATTTATTTATCTGACAGATAGAGATCACAAGTAGGCAGAGAGGCAGAGAGAGAGAGGAGGAAGCAGGCTGTCCGCAGAGCAGAGAGCCCGATGCGGGGCTCGATCCCAGTACGCTGGGATCATGACCCGAGCTGAAGGCAGTGGCTTTAACCCACTGAGCCACCCAGGTGCCCCTGTAATTCTCTTTTTTGATGGGATCCTTGTCTGGTTTGGGGATCAAGGTGATGCTGGCCTCATAAAATGAGTTTGGAAGTTTTCCTTCCATTTCTATTTTTTGGAACAGTTTCAGGAGAATAGGAATTATTTCTTCTTTAAATGATTGGTAGAATTCCCCTGGAAAGCCATCTGGCCCTGGGCTTTTGTTTGTTTGGAGATTTTTGATGACTCTTTCAATCTCCTTACTGGTTATGGGCCTATTCAGGTTTTCTATTTCTTCCTGGTTCAGTTTTGGCAGTTTATATGTCTCTAGGAAAGCATCCATTTCTTCCAGATTGTCAAATTTGTTGGCATATAGTTGCTCATAATATGTTCTTATGATTGTATTTCTTTGGTGTTGGTTGTGATCTCTCCTCTTTCATTCATGATTTTATTTATTTGGGTCCTTTCTCTTTTCTTGTTGATAAGTCTGGCCAGGGGTTTATCAATCTTATTAATTCTTTCAAAGAACCAGCTCCTAGTTTCATTGATTTGTTCTATTATTCTTTTGGTTTCTATTTCATTGATTTCTGCTCTGATCTTTATGATTACTCTTCTCCTGCTGGGTTTAGGCTTTCTTTGCTGTTCTTTCTAGAGCTCCTTTAGGTGTAGTGTTAGGTTGTGTATTTGAGACCTTTCTTGTTTCTTGAGAAAGGTTTTGTATCGCTATATATTTTCCTCTCAGGACTGCCTTTGCAGATGCATTTCTTTACACCAACAAGACAAAAGAACGAGAAATTAAGGAGGCGAGGCGAAGATGCGAACGAGGAACCCTCCTACACTGTGGGAATGCAAGTTGGTGCAACCACTCTGGAAAACAGCATGGAGGGTCCTCAAAAAGTAAAAATAGAGCTACCTTATGACCCAGCAATTACACTACTGGGTATTTACCTTAAAGATACAAACGTAGTGATCTGAAGGGGCACGTGTACCTGCCTGTTTATAGCAGCAATGTCCATAATAGCCAAGTTATGGAAAGAACCTAGATGTCCATCAACAGATGAATGAATAAAGAAGATGTGGTATATATATACAATGGAATACTATGCAGTCCTCAAAAGAAATGAAATCTTGCCATTTGCAATGACATGTATGGAACTAGAGGGTGTTATGCTTATCAAAATAAGTCAATTGGAGAAAGACAACTATCATATGATCTCCCTGATATGAGGAAGTGGAGATGCAATGGGCGTGGGGGTTAAGGGAGAAGGAAAAGAATAAATGAAACAAGATGGGATAGGGAGGGAGACAAAGAAAAAGAGAATCTTAATGTCATAAAACAAACTGAGGGGGGCAGGGCGAGGGGTGTTGGGAGAGGGTGGTGGGGTTGCATTATATGTTTATTAAAAAAAAGGGGGGGGGCAGAGGACATGAACAGACATTTCTGCAATGAAGACATCCAGATGGCCAACAGACACATGAAAAAATGCTCCACATCACTCGGCATCAGGGAAATACAAATCAAAACCACAATGAGATACCACCTCACACCAGTCAGAATGGCTAAAATTAACAAATCAGGAAATGACAGATGCTGGTGAGGATGCGGAGAAAGGGGGACCCTCCTATACTGTTGGTGGGAATGCAGGCTGGTGCAACCACTCTGGAAAACAGCATAGAGGTTCCTCAAAAAGTTGAAAATGGAGCTACCTTATGACTCAGCAACCGCACTACTGTGTATTTACCCTAAAGATACAAACGTAGGCATGTGCACCTGAATGTTTATAACAGCAATGTCCACAATAGCCAAACTATTGAAAGAACCTAGATGTCCTTCAACAGATGAATGGATAAAGAAGATTTGGTATATATATACAATGGAATACTATGCAGCCATCAAAAGAAATGAAATATTGCCATTTGCGATGACATGGATGGAACTAGAGGGTGTTATGCTTATTGAAATAAGTAAATTGGAGAAAGACAACTATCATATGATCTCCCTGATATGAGGAAGTGGAGATGCAATGGGGGGTGGTGAGGGGTAGGAAAAGAATAAATGAAACAAGATGGGATTGGGAGGGAGACAAACCAAAAGAGACTCTTAATGTCATAAAATAAACTGAGGGGGGCTGGGGAGAGGGTTGTAGGGAGAGGGTGGTGGAGTTATGGACATTGGGGAGGGTATGTCCTATGGTGAGTGCTGTGAAGTGTGTAAACCTGGCGATTCACAGACCTGTATCCCTGGGGCTAGTAATACATTATATGTTTATTTAAAAAAAAAAAAACAAAAAAACTAATGATGTACTGAATGGTGACTAACATAACATAATTAAAGAAAAAGATTGTATACCTAAAATATTTTCAAAGCAAAAATAGCACCTGAAAAAATTAAACAGGCAAGGAAGTCTTGGTTTGAGGTCTCTTCAAGAGGGAAGAGATACCACAAATGTAGTCTGAACTCAACTTTACTGATACAAAGGGTAAGTGTGTTTTTAAATACCTGAGTGAATGAAGATTTTAAGCTATCTGTGTTTACTAGGTGGCCTTACTGAAAACAAAATTTTATTTTTAGTGAGTTAAATTAAATAAAACTTTAAAAAATTTTTAAATTAATTTTTCTTGTATTTTCATAACAGGAGGTAACTTTACAGTTTGGAGCTAGGTACCCACCCAAATTAGACTCCTACCCTTCTAAAGAGCCTGGGAGATAAGGGCATTATCTACTTTGATTATTACATTTCATAGGGAATGGCTTCTAGTTCCAGGAGAAAGAGAGTCTTGGGTTATAAATTTGGAAGAGGCTTTTTTATCATGCAAAAATACCTGTAGGAACTAATCAACAAGTTCATTAAAATTGTAGGATATATAATTAATATACAGAAATCAGTTGCACATGTATACACTAACAATTAATATCTTACAAAAGTAATAAAACTATCCCATTCATAATAGCATCAAAAAACCTCCAAAATACCTAGGAATAAATATAACTAAGGAAGTTAAAGATCTGATATGTATAGTGAAAACTATAAAAACTTGATAAAGAATATAAATGAAGATACAAACAAATGGAAATATATTTTATGTTCATTGGTCTGAAGATTGAATTATTAAAATGTTCATACTTCCCAAAGCCATCTATAGATTCAACACAATCCCTTTCAAAATTCCAATGGTATTTTCACAATAGTAAATATATATACATTACACATATTAACATATATATTACATATATGTATATATTTACCTATGTATCTAAAGATAAATGTATTTTTATCTATGTATAGATGTAATTATATTTATATAAAATATAAGAGAAAAGAGAGGCCAGAAATAAGTCCCTGCATATATGTTCAAGTAATATTTGACAAGAAAGCTAAGAACACTTAATGAGTAAATGATAGTATCTTCAATAAATTCTCTTGGGTAAACTGGATAGTCAAACTCAAAAAAATGAAATCAGACCCCTGTGTTACAGCATTTAAAAAAAAAAAGATTCAAAATGGATTATAGACTTAAACATGAAATCTGCTACCATAAAACTCACAGAAGAAAACATAGGGAAGAAGTTCCTCTCCACTCACCATGGGAATGGTTTTTTTTAAATATGACACCAGAAACACAAACATCTAAACAAAAATCAAGTAAAACTACACCAAATTCAAGATTCTCCTCAGCAAAATAAATAATCAGCAAAATGAAAAGGCAACCTATGAAATATGAGAAAATATTTGCAAATGATATACTATTCAGTGTATTCAATACTAATATCCAACACATATAAAGAACTCATAGAATTTGATAGCAAAAAAGGAAGAAAAAACAACAACAAGCGATCTGTTTAAAAAACAAGTAGAGGAAGTAGATGGACATTCTTCCAAGGAAGACATGTTGATGCCTAGCAGGTATATAAAAAGATACTTAACATCACTAATCATCAGAGAAATGCAAATTAAAACCACAATGTCAGCATGGCCATTATAAAAAAGACAAGAAATAACAAATGTTGATAAGAGTGTGGAAAAAGGAAACCCTGGTACACTGTTAGTGGAAATATAAGTTGTTGGTGCAACTACTATGGGAAATAGTATGGAGTTTCCTCAGAAAACTAAAAATGGAAACGTGATTCAACCATTCCATCTCTGTCTATCTGTTTGAAGAAAGAGAAAACACTAAGTTGAAAAGATATATGCAACCCCTAATCACTGGGGCATTATTTATATTAGCCAAGATGTTAAAACAACCTCAGTGCCCATATATGGATGGAAATAAATCATGTTTATTTATATTTATATTATTTTAATTTAAATTTATATATTTATTTATTCCAACCATTAAAGAGGTGAGATATTGCCATTTGTGATAACATAGATGACCTCAAAGACATGCTGAATGAAATAAGTCAGAGAAAGACATTTATTATATGGTCTCTCTCATATGTGGTAACTAAAAAAAAAAAACAAAAAAAAAAACAAAAAACAAAATACAGTTAATAGATACAAAGAACAGATTGGTGTTTACCTCTGATAGTGGATAGGGGTATGAGAAATGGCTGAAGTGACTCAAAAGTAAAAAGAAAAAATTCTGTGGAAGTTTCCTTTCACATTAGGATGAAATCCCAACTGCTCAGTGGGAAGCTATAATCTCTGTCCCCATCTGCTACATCTTCCGCCTTCCCCTTGTCCACCCATCCTCACTGGGAAAAAAAAAAAAAAAGAAAGAGAGAAAGAAAAGAAAAGAAGGAAGAAAGGAAGGAAGGAAGGAAGGAAAGAAGGAAGGAAGGAAGGAAGGAAGGAAAAAGAAAAAAGAAAGAAAGAAACAGATAACAGGTAAAATGGTATATGCAACATGTGTAGAAGTCAGAATTCAAAGCTGCTTCTCAAAATTTGTCTTCTATTGTATATACTAAAATTCCCTCCCCTTGAGTGTGGGTGGGATTTGTGAACATATTCACAGGCATAACTCAGAGATACTGTAGGTTCATTTCCAAGCATTATAATAAAATGGACACTGCAGTAAAGTAATTGAAATGAATTTTTCAGTTTCCCACTGCATATAAAAGTCACAAGAAGATGGGATCAGGAGGGAGAAAAACCAAAAGAGACTCTTAATGTCATAAAACAAACTGAGGGGGGTGGGGGGAAGAGGGGTTGGGTGAGGGTGGTGGGGTTACATCATATGTTTAAATAAAGCTTAAATAAAGTAAAAAAAAAGTCATATTTACACTATAATCTAGTCTATTAAGTGTTCAATAGCATTATGTCCAAAAAAATGTAAGTATCTTAATTTAAAAATATTACTAAAACATGCTAATCATGTTTTAGTAATTCAGTACAATCATCTGGGCTTTCAACAAGCCATAACCACTAATTACATATCACTGTAACAAATATAATAATAATGAAAAAGTTTGAAATAGTTTGGGGAATTACCAAATATGATAAAGAGATAGGAAGTGAACGAATGCTGTTGAAAAGATGGTGCAAATTGATTTGTTTGCTGCAGGGTTGCCAAAAACTTCAATTTGTAGAACAAAACAAAACAAAACAAAAAACACACAAGCATTTATGAAGTGCAATAAAATGAGATATACCTGTACATCACATTGCAAAAGAGAAATAACTTCATAAATAGAATCAAGCTCCCTATCAGTAACTTCTAAGTTAATCAAAAGGGAGAGGTTATCCTGGTAGGCCTGATCTACTCATATGATCTGCCTAAAAGAGGTTCTCAGCTCTCCCTGAATTTAGACTCAAAGAAGCCAATGTTCTCTCTTGCTGTTGTCTGTAAGAAGCAAGGTGCTTTGAATCTAAAGCCTATTGGTAACAATGTTGCCAGTAGCCTGATAGAATTTAGATTTGAATGCTTCTCTAATCAGGCTTCCAGATTAAAATGCAATCTGCCAGCACCAGCTTGCATTCCCACCAACAGTGTAGGAGGGTTCCCTTTCCCTGAATCTTTGCCAACATCTGTCATTTCCTGATTTGTTAATTTTAGCCATTCTGACTGGTGTGAGGTGGTATCTCATTATAGTTTTCATTTGTATTTTCCTGATTCCAAGTGATGTTGAGCACTTTTTTCATGTGTCTGTTGGCTATGTGGATGTCTTTTTTGCAGAAATGTCTGTTCATGTCCTCTGCCCATTTCTTGATTGGATTATTTTTTGGGTGTTGAGTTTGATAAGTGCTTTATAGATTTTGGATACTAGCCTTTTATCTGATATGTCATTTGCATGTAACTTCTCCCTTTCTGTGGGTTGTCCTTTGGTTTTGTTGACTGTTTCCTTTGCTGTGTAAACTTTTATCTTGGTGAAGTCTCAATAGTTTATTTTTGTCTTTGTTTCCTTTGCCTTTGGAGATGGGTCTAGCAAGAAGTTGCTGTGGCTGATGTTGAAGAGATTGTGGCTTGTGTTCTCCTTGAGGATTTTGATGGATTCCTATTTCACATTTAGTTCTTTCATCCATTTGAGACTATTTTTGTGTATGGTTTAAGGAAATGGTCCAGTTTCATTCTTCTGCATGTGGCTGTCCAACTTTCTAAACATTATTTGTTGAAGAGACTGTCTTTTTTCCATTGGGTTCTCTTTCTTGCTTTGTTGAAGATTAGTTGACCATAGAGTTGAGGGTCCATTTCTGGGCTCTGTATTCTGTGCCATTGATCTGTGTGTCTGTTTTTGTGTCAGTACCATACTGTCTGGATGATGACAACTTTGTAATAAAGCTTGAAGTCCAGACTTGTGATGCTACCAGCTTTGGTTGTCTTTTCCAATATTCCTTTGGCTATTTGGGGTCTTTTCTTTTCTGGTTCCTTTCAAATTTTGGGATTATTTGTTCCAGTTCTGTGAAAAAATTTGATGATATTTTGATTTTGCATTGTAGGTATAGATTGCTCTAGATAGCATAGACATTCGTGGTTCCTCAAAAAGTTAAAAATAGAGCAACCCCATGACCCAGCAATTGTACCACTAGGTATTTACCCCCACAAAGATACAAATGTAGTGATCTGAAGGGGCACATGTACCCCAAGGTTTATAGTAGCAATGTCCACATAGCCAAATTATGGAGAGTCCAAATGTCCATCAACAGGTGAATGGATAAAAAAGATGTGGGGAAGACTATATATATATGTATATACATATATATATGCCATCAAAAAATGAAATCTTGGGGCACCTGGGTGGCTCAGTGGGTTAAAGCCTCTGCCTTCGGCTACAGTCATGGTCCCAGGGTCCTGGGATCGAGCCCCGTATCAAGCTCTCTGCTTGGCGGGGACCCTGCTTCCCCAACCCCTCGCCTACTTGTGATCTCTGTCTGTCAAATAAAGAAATAAAATCTAGAAAAAAAAAGAAAAAATGAAATCTTGCCATTGCAGTCATGTGGATGGTACTAGAGGATATTATGCTAAGTGAATAAAGTAAATCAGAGAAAGACAATTGTCATATGATTGCACTGATATGTGGAATTTAAGAAACAAGGTAGAGGATCATAGGGGAAGAGAGGAAAAAATGCAACAAGACAATACCAGAGAGGGAGATAAATCATAAGAGACTCTTAATCTTAGGAATCAAACTGAGGTTTGCTGGATGGGAGGAGGGATAGGGTAATAAGTGACGGGTATTAGGAAGGGTATGTGTTATAATGAACACTGGACATTATATGAGACTAATGAATGACAGACCTGTACCCCTGAAACAAATAACATTATATGTTAATTAATTGAATTTAAATTAAAAATAAAAAAAGAAATACAAAAAATAATAATAATGCAATCTGGCTAACATGTTGGTTTCATCCTCCTGGGAACCCAAACAGAGAACCCAGCGAAGCAATGCCTACATCTCTGAGCTACAGAAGCTGTAACATAATAAATCAGTGTTGTTCCCAGTCACTAGGAGTAGCAATCTGTTACAAATAAACACAACAGGAACTTCTTATTAATGTAAATTAGTTGTGCATATGTGGAGAAACTTTGCCTGCTAAATTCAAAATTGACTTCCAAAACTTTGTAGTTTTGGAACTACATGTAATTTATACATGTACAGTTATCATTTGTTATTGCTATTTTACTTTAACGTTTTTGGTTATGTAATTTTATTAATATTTCAGCTGATTTTTATAAAAGAGTAATGGTTAGGGGAAAGAAAACAAAGTACGCCATTTACAGTCAGTGCTGGGCATTTCAGCAATATGCATCTGGAGAGATAAAGCACTTTTTAGTTGACCATTATCTAAACAATTAACATTGCCACGTGATAAGATCTCAGAATACAGACACAGGAGTCCTTAAAGCCTTTGCAAAGCATATGGAATATTATTTAGATAGTATCAAAATTTCATATGATTTTCACATCTGTTTAATGGTGTATATGTGATAATGCATATAATTAATTATACGATTTAAAAATAGTCCCCATGTGTTATGAAGCCTTTGTATCAATTTTGAAACTCTTTATGAATCCTTGCTAATTTTTCATTACAAAATTTGATTTAATTATTATGTATTTTAATTATGTAATTTTTCTGAAGAACTATGTATTTAGAATTATGCATATAAATTTTCAGAAATTAGAAATATTATCTAAAAATAAAAATTTTGTTCATAAATCCTCTTGATACCGACACACAGGTATCAGCCATGGTTTGGCATTGTGCCTTTTTCTTTTTCTTTTTATCTTCCTGTACTAAATAACTTGTAAATGTATTTAAAGTCATGATTTTAATTTTCATTTTTTTCATATATCTAGGTAATAGTTTATGTAAATTAAAATAGGAGACATTATTTATGGAAACAAATCCAAGCTTACCTAACCCTCTTCATGTGATTACAGAAGAAATTTTAGGGCAGCAAAAGTCCCACACCATTTCCTTAACACGATAGCCTAATTTATTGGTTGGCCTCCTATGTTAATTATCACTTTTCTCATTTATGCCAGAATTGTATTGATCTAATCTTCGATTCTCTCTCAGGGGCTCCTGAACTCATTCTTGATTCTGTCAAGCCATCTTCAGTCTGTATAATTGGTCCCTGTGTGGTTGTAGGTGGATAAACCCACTGCACGAAGTTCCAGGTACTTTTCACTCTTCTTCAGGGACTTGTAGCTGTATAAGCCTTTCCTACATTCTGTCGTTTTCATGCTGCATGAGATCACTAAATATTTTTTCAGGTCAATTTTGAAAAGAAACACTTACTTTATTACTGAAGCAAATGAAAATATTCACCTGTGTTACTGCTGTTATCACTTCACAGAGAAAGCCAGAGACCAAGAGGGAGAATGTGGATGTCACTAACATTTGAAATATGTAATGAAAACCCAATAATAAACAAAAACGCTTGGAAATATGTGTAGAATATATCTGGTTTTATATATAAAATCTGGCTTTATATATATATACATCTATGTATACAAAGATGTATACATATATATACATACATATGTATACATATATACATCTATGTATGTATATATATATGTATACATCTTTGTATACATAGATGTATATATATATAATCTATGTATATAGATATGTATATATTTATCAATTTTATAGTTCACTTTGTTAAAAGTTTAATCAATATGAATTTATAACATAGTCATGTGGTTACAATTTATTTGACAAGCTGTATTAGAATCTGACTTTTGCTCCTGACTCCAAATGACTAATATTTTGGATTAATTTCTCTCACAGAAAATATCTGAACTCACAGGCCAGGTCATCTACTTGTACGAGGGGCAGTTAAACCTGAGAGTCAAAGTAAGGGCACACTTTCTGTTTTGAAATTCAATTAATCATTTTGGTCACAAAAATACCAGTTGGCCAAATAACATTTGTTGGCTGGTAATCTACACTGCTCAATGAAGAAGAATTTTGTTGCTTCTGCTGCTGTTGCTATATCTTACTAAAGTTCTCTGCCCCTAAACTCCAGAACCAAAAATTATGTAATAAGGTGCAGTGAATTTGAGCATACATCGTTAGAACACTTGAGGAAAAAAAATTGTCAATATGGAGATAGTTCAAAAATCAACTTGCTGTGAAGAAGTACTCCTCTTAGGGAAATTACATGTTGGCTTCAACGTACCTCACCTTATAGCAGGAGGGGAAAAGAACACTCATTTTATTCATAAGGGTTCACATTCAAAACTCTAATCCTTTGCACTAAATTCTGTCTTGAGACATAAACTTAGTGAGCACAATGGACCCCTATAAGCTCAAAATACTTTTAAATTTAATTTCTTGGGAAGAGTAAAACACTGTATATATTATATATACATACTCAGATGATACACAGGTACCACCGAGAGCTTGACATAATGGCTTTCTTTTTTACTCCTTACACTAATCACTTATAAATATATTTAGAGACACAATCTCAATTTTCATCCTCTTGATTATATCTGGCTAGATCACTTTGTAAATCGAGTAAAGAAACAACTTATTAATGCAAACTTAAAGATTTTCATCCTGCTTAGATGTGACCTTTTCTGGTCTTAGTGAAACTGAAGACAGATTTGGAAAATTTCCCACAAAATTTATTCTCAGAATTATTTAATATAAAGCCCAAGAAGCCTCTTTAGACCTTTTGCTGATGTGAGTACTCTCAATTAGAGACCTTCAGGGACTAGATAGGCTCGATCTTGGCTGCAATAATGCTGATCTGTGTGGGAATGTTCATTCATGTGTATGTGTGGTGCAGGAAAGTATGTATAAATTATTATGGCTTGGTTCTGCTTGATGGGGGGCTGGTGGTATGGTAGTGAGCAGGCTGTAAGCCATTCCTTCTGTCTTTCTGGTTTCTTTCTTGTATACCTAAATTTAAAAAAAAGTTGTTTTTTTTTCACATCTTTCTGGAAAAAATATTGTTATAATTATTTTTGAGCTTTGAAAAGCTGTTATAAATGATGTTGTATATCAATTAATAATATCTTGATAAGAGATTGTGGTATTCTTGTTGACATTCTTATTACTTAAAAAATTCTAATTAGTCAATAACTTAGTAAGTTTGTTTATATACATATAAATAAGTAAGGTTTTTTAAAATATTTTATTTATTCATTTGACAGACAGAGATCACAAGTAGGCAGAGAGGCAGGCAGAGAGAGAGGAAGGGAAGCAGGCTCCTTGCTAAGCAGAGAGTCTGACGTGGGGCCCAATCCCAGGACCCTGGGATCATGACCCGAGCCGAAGGCAGAGGCTTTAACCCACTGAGCCACCCAGGTGCCCCAACAAGTAAGTTTATATATATATATATATATATATATATATATAAAGTATACTTTGTATATACTGTCTATAGAATATAAACAAATAAAAATACATTCACTGTAGCAGTTTGTCTCAGATGGTGGATACACTATAAGGAAAACGGCAAGATTTGCAGTGAGCCAAACCTGGACTACATCAATATTTCCACAAACATTAATTACATAGCTTTGGGCAATTTATTTAATTCTGTGATCCTCAGTGTTTTCCTTTGAAAATTTGGCGTAACAGTATTAGGATCACATAAATCCTTACAATAAAGTGTTTTAAACATAGCAGGTAAGTGGAAGTTATTACTTTGGATTTGGATCTGCAAATGAATTGTCTTTTTCCTCTTTTTAATGTTTGTTTGCATTGATAGTACATAGGTACATATGATTGAATAAACTATGTAATTGTCATATGTTGATGTAGCCTATTGGGAAAAAAGGGAAGAGTGTTCTCAAAGGATCAACACTCTTTTAGGAGGAAAGAGGAGTGTTAAAATAGAAAGGAAATCTTCCAACAATGTTATCTATAGTACAATTTTTATATTTTCAAATTGCTAACCAAATTAAATCAAATTCTTTCAGAGTGCAAGTATGAAAATCTTGTAGGCACTTGTGTTTACTTAGGTCACTTCTATTAGCATTTTTATTTGTGAAGTGTGTGTGCTGAAGGCATCTTCTTTGGTTTTACAGATAAGAAATTATTATATTAATTAAATTGTTTCACCCCCAAAGTCATAAAGATGATAATTTACATCCACCAATTATTGTAAGTTGGAAGACACCTCACCCATTCCTCTCTAGTTTAACCCCTGGCAGTTATTTCATCTGAACTCCAAATATCCTTAAGTGCTAAATTTATTCATAATTTGTTTTGGAAGTGCTTAACAATTGATATTGAACAAGAAGTCCTTATCCATTTCTTTAGCTTGAGAAACCATAGACAGGCTGATTTTTACCTCTAGGTCTTGACTTTCCTCTCACACTGATCCTTAAAGAACCCAGATGGCTTAACCCCAGAAGTTCCTTTTCCTCCTTTTGCCTAGAACATTTGCTTTTTAGAAAATATGGCATGTTACATCTTTCTACAACTCTTGCCAGTTTTACCACATAGGCCTCACTTTCTCAAGGACACAGGATCAGTTTCTTTGAAAAGAAATCAAAGAAAATAAAGACTGGGAGACAGTTTATGTGGGAGAGTAGGCGCCTAAGGGAGATGGGTTCCTTGCTCCACGTTTTACACAATGTCCTATCATGAAGGAATGAGAAAATTTACTTTTCTCTGGCTTTGGTCAGTTGGCAAACACAGAATGCCTACAATGCTCCTCACCCCAGCTCTATGCAGCCATCAAAACCCCCCGAAATCCTGCCATTTGCAACCACGCAGCTGGAACTAGAGGGTATTATGCTGAGTGGAAATAAGTCAATCACAGAAAGATAATTATCATATGATCTCTCTGATATGAGGAATTTGAGAGGCAGAAAGGACAGAGAGAGGAAAAAAAATGAAACAAGATGGGACCGGGAGGGATACAAACCATAAGAAACTCTTAATCTCAGGAAACAAACTGAGGGTTGCTGGGTGAGGTGTGGTGGGGAGGGATGGGGTGGCTGGTTTATGGGCATTGGGGAAGGTGCATGCTATGGTGAGTGCTGTGAATTGTGTGAGACTGATGATTCACAGACCTGTATCCCTGAAGCAAATAATACATTATATGTTATTACATTTAAAAAAATAATAATTTATTAATTTTTTAAAATCTCTTTTGTTTCAATTCACTGAGTTTAGAGTTCATTCTGGTCTTTCTTTCTTGTTATTTAAGCTTTATTTAAACATATAATGTAACCCCACCACCCTCTCCCAACCCCTCTCCACCCCACCCCCCTCAGTTTGTTTTATGACATTAAGAGTCTCTTTTGGTTTGTCTCCCTCCCGATCCCATCTTGTTTCATTTTTACTTTTCCTACCACCTTAACTTCCACCCCCGTTGCATCTCCACTTCCTCATATCAGGGAGATCATGTGATAGTCGTCTTTCTCCAGTTGACTTATTTCGCTAAGCATAATACGCTCTAGTTCCATCCATGTCGTCGCAAATGGTAGTGATCCAAAGGGGCACGTGTACCCGAATGTTTATAGCAGCAATGTCCACAATAGCCAAGTTATGGAAAGAACCTAGATGTCCATCAACAGATGAATGGATAAAGAAGATGTGGTATATATATATATACAATGGAATACTATGCAGCCATCAAAAGAAATGAAATCTTTCTTTCTTGTTATGTTGAAAAGTGTTTGCCTCTGAAGATTGCTCAGTGTAATTTTTGCTTTGGAAATGTCTATTACATTTAGCTTTAAATTTCATATTATAGGATGTGTGAAAAGTAATAGAACTGTCATCAGTGAAGACCACTTAAATATAATTTGCATAAATACTTTTATTTATGTTGGTGTGCCTTTAATGAAAAACAGGACAAAAAGGATGGTGAGTAAAAAGTGCAAGATATTTCCAAAAGTGGTTGAAAGTAAATCACACATTAACTAAGAGTTAAAATATTTATAAAATACAAATTTTGTACAAATGTTTACAAGACTGTTTTTTATATAATAAGTAAAATTTAGAAATGATTTTAGTATCAAGTATTGAGCTATCTATACAATTAGCTATTATCATTTTATAGGAAGTGACATCAGACTTTAAATGAAGCACAACCTTTGTTTTTTAAAGGGGGCATCTTATGAAAAGATTATAATTTTGTTTTCAGATCAGGAACAGAATTATAATGAGGATCTGATGAGGCTGTGAAAAATTGGTCCTTTCTCTGTATCATGGCTCTGACTGACCCTGAGGCCAGAATTCTAGACTATATAGAATAAACAACTATATTGTGAGTCTGCCCCATTCTTCACTTATGTGGTACTGAAAAATGAATCCCCTTTTCTTGTCAATCTTGGGAACAGCTGAGCAGACAACCTGCGCTATATTAGAACATAATTTATACAAAAAAATTATACAAGTAATAATTCTACAGATAACACAATCAAATGGCATTAATGGTTATTTACTATATTTGATGCATATACTATTCAACAAAATTTAATTTTCAGATATTTGAGGCTTTCCTGTGATATTGCTTCCTCTTTAAAAACTTTTGTCTAATTGTCATTTACTTTATTTTTTCCAACTTTATTGACACATAATTGATGTGTAGCATTGCATATGTTTAATGGGTACAAGATGTTGATATGATACATTCGTTAAGTTACAAAATTATTACTACCATCTCTGTTAGTTCACACCTCTATCCTGTTACATAATTATCATTTCTCTTTGGGGGTGAGAGCATTTAAGATGTACTCTCAGCAAATTTCAAGTAGATCATAAAGTATTATTAACTGTGAACACTCTGCTATACATTAAGTCCCAGAATTTGTTAATCTTATATGAAGTTTGTGCACTTTGACCATTATCTCCCTGTTTCCCCAACCCCTTGAAGCTTTCTAATTTAACTCTGACATGGAACATACTTTATAATTTTAAATCTATTTACATTATATTATGACTTGTTTTAGGACCCTGCCATGCGGTCTTTCCTATTGACTGTAGCATGCACAATTGAAAATAATGTATGTTCTGCAGTTCTAGGTTATAGTGTTCTATAAATGTCAATTATATTCAGTTGGCTGATTCAGAGCTTCTGCATCTTTACTGATATTTTTATCTAAGTGTTATATCAACTACCGAGGCAGAGATCTTAACTAATAGTATATTTGTGGAATCTATTTCTCCCTTAATGCTCTCAATTTTCTTCATGTATTTTCAGGTGGTCATTAGTTGTGTATACATTTATAATTGTCATGTCTTCCAGATGAATTGTTTCTTTAATCACTATGTGAGATCTTCTTTTTTTCCTCTGGCAATCATATTTGTCATGAAGTCAACTGATAATGAAATCACTAGCTCAAGTTTTTATGTTTACTGTTTTCATGGGGTATATTTTTCCATCCAGTTGTTTTCAGCCTATTTGTGTCTTATTACAATTTTTCTTCTAAAAGCAGCAAATGGTAGGCATGATTTTTATCTTTATTTTTATTTTTTTAAAGATTTTATTTATTTATTTGGCAGACAGAAATCACAAGTAGGCAGACTGGCAGGCAGAGAGAAGAGAGAGGGAAGCAGGCTCCCTGCTGACCAGAGAGCCCAATGTGGGGCTCGATCCCAGGACCCTGAGATCATGACCTGAGCTGAAGGCAGAGGCTTTAACCCACTAAGCCACCCAGGCGCCCCTTAGACATATTATCAATACACTTTTATAACTGGCATGCCCAGGGTATTAACATTTGGTGTAATGATTAATATGGTTGTAATGCATCAATTTATTATTTGCTATTTGTTCCCTTCCCTGTTATTCATCTGTTCCCCTGTGCATGCCCTCTTTTGGATTATTATTTGTTGTTTTAATTCCATTTTAATTTATCTTGATTTTTTTGGCTGTATTTCAGGTGTGTGTGCATCTGTGTGCTTGCTCTAAGGATTATATTATAACACAAACCTTCACAGTTAACTTAGAACTAACGTTGCAAGAAATAATATTGCAAAACTTAAAATGTAAAAACTTTTACATTTAAAGATAGCTTTAATATCCTTTCCAATGACTTTTATGCCAGAGGAATGATATATATTACACCCCCATATATTTAGAGTCATACCAGACAATGTTATAATATTTTCTGTAAGCAGTCCCATATATTTTAAAGAATTTAAGAGGAGCAATACTTTTTTGAAAAATATTTCCCTCAAGTATTTACCATTCCTCTTATCATATTGCTTCATCCTCACAGATCCATATTTTCATTTGGTGTCATTTCTCTTCTTCTTCTTCTTCTTCTTCTTTTTTTTTTTTTTTTGGTGTCATTTATCTTCTGTCTGAAAGACTTATCATTTCCGATAAGTTATGCTCTTGCCGAATTCTCTTAGTTTCCCCTCATATTAGAATGCTCTATTCTTGAAAGATATTTTTACTGGTAACTTTTCTCTACCTCAATTCTTCCTCCTTTTGCCCTAGTACTCCAAGAACACATCTGACAGATCTTCGGGTAATATTTTACTCCAGCTCCCCGCAACTGAGTTAATTTTATTGCAATTTTTTTTTCTCTTTTCTTCAGATTATATCATTTCTTTGGACTCATCTTCAAATTTGCTGTACATATGTTCTGATATCTGTATCTGCTATTGAACATCAAGCATCTTAGATAGATAGGTAGGTAGATAGATACATAGATGATAGATAGATAGATAGATAGATAGATAATAGACAATATTTTTTAACTTCAGAAATTGTTAATTTTTAGTTCTAAGTTTTCCTTCTGGTGCCTTTAAAGTTTCTATTTCTCTACTGTACTGAGCAATCCAGTAGTTTCAAGTGTGTCTTTCTTTGCTTTATGTAGTTGACTTATAATAACTAATTTAAAATATTTTGATAAATCCATATTTGGGTCATCTGTCATAGTCATTTTGGGATGCTATAAAACTGAGTCATCAACTGAGTCATCTAAGCAAACATTTGTTTCTCACAGTTCTGGAGGATGAGAATTGCGAAGATTCAGGTGCCAGCATATTTGGTGCCTGGTGAGAGCCTGCTTCCTGGTTTATGAAAGGTCGTCTTTTCCTGTGGTCTAAAATGATGGAGAGAGGGAGCAAAAGCAAACTCCTTTAGGAAACTTTAAAGGACACTAATCCAATTAATGAAGATGATACCTTTGCAACCTTATTTAATTCTAATTACCTTCAAAAGACACCACCTTCTAAAATCATCATCTTGGGAATAGGATTTAAAGATAAGAATTTTGAAGGGACACATTTAGCCAACAGCACAATCTGGTAGTTGTCTTTTTCTTGAGAATGGGTCACATTTTCCTAAATTATTGTTTGTTGAATATTTCCTGGATATTTTGAATATTATGTTGTATAGATTCTGGGTCCAGTTATTGTTTTTTTTTTTTTTTAGATTTTATTTATTTATTTGACAGAGAGAGAGAGTGCACAAGCAGGCCCACTGAACAGATTGTTGGACATGGGGATCCCAGGACCCTTGGATCATGACTTGAGGTGATGGCAGATGCTTAACCAGTTGAGCCACCCAGGCATTCCCAGTTATAATCTTCTAATGAATTTTGGTTTTGTTTTGGTAAGCTATCCAATTAATTTCAGACTGTAAGTTTTGTCTCAGGTGCAGCCATTCAAATTGTACACTATTCCTTATTGTCTTTGCTACAGTGTTAGAAAACTATTTTTCTTTTTTTTAACATCTTAATTTTATTTTATTTTTTCATGTTCCAAGATTCATTGTTTATGCACCACACCCAGTGCTCCATGCAATATGTGTCCTCCTTAATACCCACCACCAGGCTCACCCATCCCACCAAACTCCCTCCCCTCCATAACTCTCAATTTGTTTCTCAGAATCCACAGTCTCTCATCTGTTATCTCCCCATCAGATTTACCCCAAATTCACTTTCGTTTCCTTCTCCTAATGTCCTTTACTTGTGGAGCATAAGGAATAACATGAAGATTTTCTGAACTTGTATTGTTCACAGGTTAGTCTGAACAGTGCTTCAAATCTCAGTTCAGTTCTGAGTGCTTTTGCTATGATAATTTGGGTTTGTTCCCCCCATGTGTAGTTCAGGGTGAATAAAGTGCCATAACCATTTTTGTGCAGGTTTTTATTGGGTGTACATTTTAAACACATTCGGGTAAGTACCAAAGAGAGTGATTATTGGATCATGTGGAAAGAATATTTTCAGTTTTCTAAGAAACTGCCAAATATATCCCAAAGTGGCTGTATCATTTTGCATTCCCTCCAGCAAATATAATGGAAGTTCCTGTTGCTCCACATCTTTGCCAGCATTTGATATTCTCAGTGTTTTGGTTTTAGTCATTCTTTTTTTTTTTTATTAATCTTTCTTTTTAAATTATGTTCAATTAGCCAACATGTAATGACATCATTGTTCTTCTATTTTTCACTTCCTCAATGGCATATGATGAGCATCTTTTCATATACTTACCTGCCATTTGCCTATCTTCTTTGGTAAGATGTCTGTTCAGGAATTTTGCCCATTTTTTTTTCCTTTCTTTTGTTTTGTTATGTTAGTCACCACACATCATTAATTTTTGATGTACTCTTCCATGATTCATTATTTGCATATAACACTCAGTGCTAATTACAACACCTACCCTCCTTAATACCCATCACTGGGCTACCCCATCCTCCCACCCCCTTTCCCTTTGAAACCCTCAGATTGTTTCCCAGAGTCCAGAATATCTCATGGTTCATCCCCCACTGACTCCCCCCACCTTTTCAGTTTTCCCTTCCTTCCCTTAATGTCCTCTCTGCTGTTCCTTATGTTCCACATATGAGTGAAACCATATGATAATTGTCTTTCTCTGCTCAACTTATTTCACTGAGCATAATCCCCTCCAGTTCTATTCATGTCGATGCAAATGGTGGATATTCATCATTTCTGATGGCTGAGTAAAATTCCATTGTATAGATGGACCACATATTCTTTATTCATTCATCATGTTGAAGGATATCTTGGCTCCTTCCACAGTTTGGCTATTGTGGACATTGCTGCTATGAACATTGTGGTGCATGTACCCCTTCTTTTCACTACATCTGTATCATTGGGGTAAATACCTACTAGTACAGTTGCTGGGCTCTAGGGTAGCTCTATTTTTAACTTTTTGAGGAACCTCCATACTGTTTTCCAAAGTGGCTCCACCAGCTTGGATTCCCACCAACAGTGTAAGAGAGTTCCCTTTCTCCACATCCTCACCAACATTTATCGTTTCCTGCCTTGTTAATTTTCACCACTCTAACAATGTGATTTTGACTTGAATTTCCCTGATGGTTAATGATGTTGAACATTTTTTTCATGTGTCTGTTGGCCATTTGTATGTCTTCTTTGGTGACGTGTCTGCTCATGTCTTCTGCCCATTTTTTGACTTGAATATATTCAAGTCAAAAAAAAATATATATATATATGTATATATACATATATATATTAGGTGTTGAGTTTGAGAAGTTCTTTATAGACTTGGATACCGCCCCATTATCCATAATGTCATTTGCAAATATCTTCTCCTATTCCATGGGTTTCTTCTTAGTTTTGTTGACTGTTTCCTTTGCTGTGCAGAAACTTTATATCTTGATGAAGTCCCCAAAGTTCATTTTTGCTTTTGTTTCCCTTGCCTTTGGAGATGTACCATGAGAGAATTTGCTGTGGCCAATGTTGAGGAGGATAATGCCTATGTTTTCCTGTAGGATTTTGATGGATTCTTGTCTCACATTTAGGTCTTTCATCCATTTCGAGTTTATCTTTGTGGATGGTTTAAGAGAATGGTCGAGTTTCATTCTTCTGTATATAGCTGTCCAACACGGATAAAAGAAAAAAAAAAAAGACCTAAATGTGAGACCTGAAACCATAAAAATCCTAGAAGAGAATACAGCCAATAACCTCTTTAACCTTGGCCATAACAACGTTTTTCCAGTTGTATCTCCTGAGACAAGGAAAATAAAAATAAAAATAAACTATTAGGGTTACGGCAAAACAAAAAAAGCTTCTGTACAGTGAAGGAAACAATAAAAAGAACTAAAAGGCAATCTATAGAATAGGAGAAGATATCTGTAAATGACATATCTGATAATGGGTTGGTATACAAAATATATAAAGAACTTATAAAATTCAACACCAGAAAAACAAATAACCCATTTAAAAATTGGGCAGAAGACATGAACAGACATTTCCCCTAAGAAGATATCCAGATGCACAAATAGATTTGCTTTTGAGTGACACAGTAAAAAAATAAGAAAGAAAACAATTCATTTGTGTTTACTTATACTTATGGCAAAATTTCAATCCTGTTTCTGTTGCTCAAAATCTCTAAACCTCAGTTTGCTCATTTTTAAGGACAGAATAATAAGTTCGTCTCCTGTTAGGTTCAAGTGTAGATTAAAATGGCACAACATTTTAATGGTCTGTTCACCACTTAGTAAATATATAATAAATGTTAACTGGTATAACCATTAGAATAGTTGTAAATATAATCGGAATAAACCTTACAAAACAGATTCCACTGTGATTGATCCACTTCCACATGCTTAACTTCCTTTGTTTTCTATTACAGCACTAACTAAAAGGACACTGTCATGTAACTCTGAAACATTTGTTTCTAAGGTTCTTTTCCTCAGGTGAAAATGCCATTTGTTTGACGTGTTCAGAGCATCTCTGAATATATTTGAGGCTCCAACTGCCTTTACATTTTCCTTCACTTTATTTCTCTTTGGGAGGATATAAATTGATCATATTGCCTTGAACAAATTGGACTGGGGACACTTTCATTTGGTTCAGAGATTACATTATATTTTGGAATTGGAGAGGACCCAGAGGTTTTCCTCCTTGTTATTTTTGGCGTGTATTATATTATGCTCGTCAGATCTCTCTGAGCACATGTGCACATTGATTAAAATAGCAAAATGATTAAAGCAATATATCAAGCGACAATCTCCAAACAACTTGAAAACCCCAAAGAACTTCCTTTCCTAAGCTAGACAAGTACAGACATTTAGTATTCATTTTACAGTGATAGCAAGAACATTTCAAAATATTAGGAACTATAGTTTCACATGGCCAGGTTGATAGTGAGCTCTTTCAGAAATAGCTATTTTATCTCTTTTTCATTAACAGTGATATTCACATAAATTGGGTACAAGTCTGCACCACAATTCCTAAAATTTTCATTACTAGATTTATTCAAAGATCCTATATAGTAATAAATGCACTGTAGAGTTGAGGGCTTATTAGGATTAAAAAAAAACACAATTTCTTATCAAAATGGTTAATAGTTATAACAACATATATAAATTTCATACATTAGAATTGACTTCATATTTAGATAAATAAAAATAAATAACATTTTAATTTTTTTTAAGCTTTTATTCATTTATTAGTTAGAGAGAGAGAGAAGCACAAGCACAGGCAGACAGAGAGGCAGGCAGAGGCAGAGGGAGAAGCAGGCTCCCTGCCGAGCAAGGAGCCCGATGTGGGACTCGATCCCAGGACGCTGGGATCATGACCTGAGCCGAAGGCAGCCGCTTTACCAACTGAGCCACCCAGGCGTCCCCAAAATAAAAACATTTTAAAAATGGTTTTATATTTATAGTAATATTCTACAATATATATTCCAAAAAAATGTAAAATACCACAGGATAAAAGGAAAATAAATGAAAACAAAGCATCAAGCTACTGATAAATGTTACTAGTAATCAAATTAAAATGAAGTTATATGGAAGAGTGCAAGCCCAATTTTGAACACAAAAGGTAGATTGTGATGGAAAACCTCATTCTATAATCATTTCTAAGGAAAAAAAAATCCTTAAAACAAACATGATCTAAGTTGATGTATCAAACTGCTTTGAGGAGAATATTTAATGAGCTCAAGAATTCTTTGATGATCTGATTACTTTGATGATCTATGATCTGGAATGTGCAGCTGGCTGGGACGATAGATATTGGTTACTTGGCATGTGGGGAAAGGAAAGAAAGTATGTAGTGACTGGGGAAGAATTTCAGTAATGCTTCAGCATATGTGAACAAAAATAAAATAATACTTTTTTAAACTTTGTTGCATACACTCCTCAGCAAATAAGAAATAAAAAGAAATGAAGAAGTATCACATAATCTTGCACAGGAAACTAAAGGTGATGTTAATTTTGATAACAGGTTGAAGGTAGCTATCATCACGGGCAAAATCTCTTAGCCTTCTTTTTTGAAAATTACCTCCGGACCATAGGCTCTTTCTGTTCTGCTTGCAGTATGGTAAGGCTCTACCTGGCTGGCTCCATCTTGTCTATCTCAACAGCTCATTTTATTTTCATCATCGGCTTTTACTACCTATCTTTTCTTTTTTACAGATCTGTTTATTTTTTATCTCCCTCCCCTAGAATATAAGCTCACTGATAAAAGGGTCTTAAGCCAATCACTCTCTCACCGGTGCCTAGGACAGTGTTAAGCACTAAGCAAGTGATTACTATGCTTTCTTTTAACTTTCCGGGTTTTTTGTGTGGAACAAATGTTATCAATGAAAATACCTGGCCCTCTTGGGGGCAGTGTTGATTAAAAAGCTAATTAAACAACTTGTTTATGTAAATAAATGATAAGATTTCTTCTTATAGCTGGAAGAATTTAAGCCCATCTTCCACGAAACACCCCCAATCCATAAAAAAAAAAAACAGTATTCTTACAATCCCAGTTTATTTTCAGAAAACATTATGCACTTGTTTGTGTTCATGGATTACTTTTCATGTCCCCTGGCTCAGGAATGTCCTTCAACCTTCTCCACCTCTATCCAAATGTTCTTTCTCATTTAGATCTCAACTCTAAAGGCAACTCTACATGGAGGCTTCTGTAACCACTTCAATCAAAATTAATGATATGATTTTCTCTTCACCCTTCTGCAGTATACTAATACACTGCTTCAATTATAGCTAGCAAGGCCTTTACCCTGCCTCATGCTTCAACTTTTTACATGGAAAACTTCCCTCTTATATAGCAAGTTAATTAAGAAAAGGAACAACATTATTTATCTTTGCATCATTGACTATACCTAGCAAAGTGGCCTATACCTACTATGTCTTGAATTAATAAAATGAATGAAAGTAAACTAAGTGAATTTAGGAGTTCTTTTCAAAGTCCTGTGAAAAATAACTGGAAAATGAACAAGTATTTCTAAATAATATTTTCTGACAAATAAGGAAAATTCTAATGCAATTTATATTTATAGTAGATATTGTCTTAGTCTAAATTTTTAGGTACAGTGGTGGTAGGGGTGGAGTAGAAAACAATCTATTATGAGAAAGCAGAAATTAAGGTATTTTTTTACAGGATAAGTGGACTAAAACTGGTAAAATGTATATTTGACAATATACATCAAAGTTTTTAAAATGGGCATTCTCTATGTCTAAGCAGTCCTATTCTAGAAATTTAACCTAAATTGACAAGTAGAAAAATATACACAAAAATGTAGCTATGATGTTTAACATTAAATTGTGTATATTATTGAAAAACTTTTAGCAAACCAAATTTCTCTAAATAAGGACTTCGTTATAAACATTATGTTGTATCAGAACATTGGTGATGAAGCCAAACTGCCTAATTAAATTAGGCTTGATCACTTACTCTCTGTGATCTTGGACAAGTCATGTAACAAAGCTTTCTATGTTTTTTCCTTGATTGTAAAATATGGATAAGAACAGTGCTCATCATACAGGGATGCTGTGAAAATTAAATGTATAATATTGATATAGCAGAGCAATGCTTGCTTTGTTGTACAACTAAATATTAAGCTAGGCTAAATAGTCTATATACACATGGAAGTAAATTTCACAAAATTGTTAATAGTGGCTATCACTAAATTGTGGGTCTATAGATAACTTCAGATTCCTACTCCTTATTTATATGTTTTGAATTTTCTGTTATATATCGACATTTATTTTCCAGTAAGTATAACAAACATTTTAAAAGAGCATATTAATGTCAAGTTCTCAAACACTGAGTGCCAGTGTTTGGGAAGCAAGAAATAATTATACGCATGAATATTTATAATGAGAAGATTCTTCATAGTCAGCCTTCTTGCAAACTGCAGTAACTTTGTAGCATGACTTAAAAGTAACTACCTTTGCCAGAGGTTATTAATTCTTGGCACCCTCTATATAATCCTTCAGTTTGCTTGACTTTGCTGAGAATAGGTAGCTGAGTTCAGGGACCATCATGGTGTTAATTTATCACTGGAAAAATGAAAGAGCCTCCCAATTCTTCACACATTATTTTCAGTGTGTTTTGACAAAAGGAATGATGATTCTGCCTGGGTGAGACAGCAAGACACAATAACACTCAGGAGGGTGGCTATATTTTTTGACATTTGTACAATTTGGGGAGAATACCATCTCCTTTTCATTATTTATTTTTCTAAATATGTCTGGGGAAAAATATGACCATTGGAACATTGAGCATGTCTATTCTCAGTCTGAGCCTCTTAGCAAAAAATTGTAGTATCCTGAGGTACAATAATTTCTGAAAGTGCTTTTACCTCTCCATCTTTTGTAACTTCATGGGTAACAGCCAGAGTTTAATGAAAATATTTTCAACTAGCTTCTACTTACTTTTAAGGCTCTTACTTGATTCCTCCACTACACACTTTATCCTTCTCCTTCTTTTCCTTATACATATTAAAACATTGCAGAAAGGATAAATTTTGGTAATGAATTTTAGTTGGTACTGTCAAAGCAAATACGACACCAAAGTCAAACAGGAAAGGAAAACCTTATTCAAAGCTGTTGCAATAGAAGGAGCCAGAACTCAATCTGCATTCACCTCTACGAAACAAAGGTGGGGAGTTTTTTAAACATTGGCAAGAGAGAGACAGATCAAGAGCTATCTGTGTTTGCTAATTAGCATTAGGCAAAACAAAAGTAAACTTTCTCATTTGTTCATGATAAGAGATAGTTTTATAACTTGGAGCAAGTAACACATCTCAGTTGCCCTTCAGTCCTCCCACAGAGACTTGGAGACAGGTGCCCTTTATCTTCCTTATGACTACGTTTCAAAGAAATGGCAGCGAGGTCCCTGAGAGGTAGTTCTGGTTTATAAAACTGGCAAGATAATTTTTGAAAGATTTATATCTCAAAGAGGAAGAGAAAGAATTTACAAGTTTTTCTAAATCAAATGCTCTAAGAAAAGAGAAGGGAGGGACCTAGGATCATGAAGAAGCCTGTCTAAAATTAAGTCAAGCTGAGGGGAATGTTAAGGCTCTTATAGTGATCATTTAAGAGACAGTGTAGCATTTTTTTTAAACATTTTATTTATTTATTTGTCAGAGAGAGAGAGAGAGAACACAAGCAGGCAGAGAGGCAGGTAGAGGCGGAGAGAGAAACAGGCTCCCCGCTGAGCAAGGAGCCCCATGTGGGACTGGATCCCAGGACCCTGGGATCAGGACCTGAGCTGAAGGCAACGGCTTAATCCACTGAGCCACCCAGGCATCCTGACAATGTAGCATTTTATTCTACGGCACATAAGACAAAAATGAATTTAAAATTTACATTGTTATTTATTATTTATATTAATTTTTGTACACACTGCCTCACTGAAATCTCATCACACATTGTGATATATCTCCTATTATCTTCAGCCTTACTTTACATTTAACCATTCTATTCTTTTTAAAGATTTTATTTATTTATTTGACAGACAGAGATCAAAAGTAGGCAGAGAGGTGGGGGGGGGCTCCCCACTGAGCAGAAAGCTGTGGGGCTTGATCCCAGGACCCTGAGATCATGACCTGAGCTAAAGGCAGAGGCTTTAACCCACTGAGCCACTCAGGCACCCCACATTTAATCATTCTTGAGAGCAGAAAGTTTAAGAGAAATTTCTACAACACACGGGTATGACAGAATTAGCAATTAAGTTCAGGTATCATTATTCCAAGTGTGTCATTACTCATTTTTGCATGAAAAAGCAGCTTTCAATGGCCTGTGATTTTCCAGGCACTAGGCTAACTCTTGGACTTGCAATAAAACAAAACCAGTGCCAATCATTGTCTCAAGCATAAGAAATCTTTAATAAACCTCTCTAAGAGGAGAGATAAATGATACAATCCCTTCATTTAAAAAAAAGTTAAAGTAATTTTGGTATAGCGAGTCAGTATCCTGGCAATTTATAAAAACGTTACAATGTGTAAGATGTCTCATTGATTATTGCCTTATGAATGCTTAATGTAGTTTTTTTCTCAATAAAGTTTAGACAGTTGATTTTGTATTTTTCTTAGATTTCCTGGATAAATCAATCTATAAACCTATAACCAAATTTCACAAAATTTCTTGTCTTTATGACTTGGGAAGACAATTGACATTCTTAATTTTCTTGCTACTTAAAAAGAGTTAATATTAACTAACTAGAATGATTTTATTATCTTAAATTTTGAAAACACATCTCTCCACCGTTTGACGGGAAGAAATACCCTCTTATTTTGTCTGATTACTTAATACTTTAGACAGTGCTAAAAAGAGTAATTGATGCTCTTGTATGTTGGATACTCCTAGTATGCTCTTGGGAAGGCAAAGGGGGAACCAGATTGGGCAAAGAGAGAAATCACCCTGAGATGCAGGGGCTGTGAAGCTGGGCCGGTTCCTGAAAGTTGTCCTGCACTGTGGTGACAGAAATGCGTTTATATATTAGAGTTGATTAGTCATTGGATACTAGCTTTCCTGGGGACATTGGGTATAACATAGAGCTAGACAGCTCTCTCAAGTTGTTTTTGTAAAGGGGTAACTACTCAAAGCTGTTATTTGGAAGCACTGTTGGGCATTCGCAGAATACATATTTCAGTCATAATTAGGGATTGGCTTGGAAGTTGAAGTAACATTATCAGTATTATATAGCAAATACTTGGTGGATCCAGCCTACAGTCGGGGCAGTTTATTTTTATAGCTTACCCTGTTAACCATTCTCTCAGGGTATGTGACCCAGCAACAACAATAATAGAATAAAAAAATTCTTATTAATACAAATTTTAAACCAATGTTAATATTAATTTTAAATGATCTAAATAAAGTGGGAAGGATATTTAGGAGGCAAGACCAATCTGCTTTGAGATGAAGTATTCTGGAAGTATAAGAAATACAGGTACAAAGAGAGGCTTCTGGTACATGAGTGACAGGTATGTGGGAAATCATCAAAAGTCCACAGAAGACTTGTTTGAACATATAAGTGCCAAGAAGATCAGACTGAGTGATGGAAGGAACAGTTGTAGTAATGTGAGTTTCTATGCTGCTAAAGAGGTAACAAAGTTGACTGACAATAGTGTTAGCTTTATAGGAATTTGGGTGTCATTATCTCTGTAGAATAAGAGTGTCCCCTGGGAAGGCACAACCCGGCTTCTCCAGTCTAAGAGAGACCTACTTTAAAACTAAACATGATGAAATAAAGAAAGTTTTCTGTTTATAAATCAAGAATGTTATTTTAGGATTTAGGTTGTAATTTTATTTCAGGATGTGAACTGGAAACACATTGTCAAACTCACTCAAAGGGCAAAGCTGGAAAAATAGAGCTTCTTTAGAATCAGAAAAACGTAAGAGCTCCAGTTGGTTGTCTATCTCTTCCCAAGGTATTTGTTTAGATATATTGTGATCAATACTGTAAAACAATTCATAGCTTGCTGAAGAGGATTGGTTAAACTATACATGATTTTTTTAATGAAAATCTACCTATCTAAATGGAAATACAATATGGTAACCTTAAAATTGTAAAGATATTTCAAAGATAAAGAATAAAAGTTTAATTCCATGTAGTAAATTAAAAAACAATGAATGTTGTCTGCTAGATGTCACCCAGGTTTTTCAATAAAGAGTCTATAGTAGTTAATAACCTACAGTTATTTTTGGCTCATTGGACACAATGCTCTGCACTCACAAAATGTAATCTTAGGAGCCCAAAGTTCTTTGCACTTAGAAATTCAACAATGGAATCAAGCAATATGCAGTGACACATTTTTATTTGTCCTTACAACTAAAGAACCAAAAGGTTA
Source organism: Taxidea taxus jeffersonii (assembly GCA_003697995.1). Taxonomy (NCBI): domain Eukaryota; kingdom Metazoa; phylum Chordata; class Mammalia; order Carnivora; family Mustelidae; genus Taxidea; species Taxidea taxus. The sequence goes on from RCUC01145024.1 coordinate 35,236, forward strand.
AGTGGCTTGTCAAAAGTGGGCCTTAGTTTTAATTTGGATTAGAAGAAAGACAACTTTACAGAAGAGTTCCAAGTAGGAAGCTAAAAGTTGTGATCAAATACTAATTAATTATTTAAGGCTATATTATGAAGGGTTCTAAATGGCAATCTAATTTGGATAGATTTTAGTAGTCAACAGGAAATCTTTGAAAATTGAATAGTAATTAGAAGGACATGTTTAAAATGGTTCTTTATGAAGAGTATAATATCAGAAATGCATGACAGGGGCACCTGTCCCATGGCTCAGTGGGTTAAGCCTCTGGCTTTGGCTCAGGTCATGATCTCAGGGTCCTGATATCGAGCCCTGCATTGGGCTCTCTGCTCAGTGGGGAGTCTGCTTCCCTCTCTGCCTGACTCTCTGCCTACCTGTGATCTTTGTCTGTCAAATAAATAAATAAAATATTAAAAAAAAATGAAATGCATGACAGTGCAATTCTGTGCACTAACATGCACACTGCAAGAAGACCAATCAAGAAAATAGTAGGGATACCTGGGTGACTCAGTCATGAAACATCTACCTTCTGCTCAGGTTATGATCCCAGGGTCCTGGGATTAAGTCCTGCATTGGGCTCCCTGCTCAGCGGGGAGCCTGTTTCTCCCTCTGCCTGTTGCTCCTCCATTTGTGTGCTTTCTCTCACTCTCACTGTTAAATAAATAAATACAATCTTTAAAAAAAGAGAGAGAATAGTATACAATGTTCCTGATAAGAGTTATAGAATATGGAGTAGGATAATGGGAATGGAATACAAGCAGTGTATTACTAATTATATATATACATATATATAATTATTCTATATATAACATAGAATATAATTTTATATGCAGCATATAAATGGTATATATCTTGTGAATGTATATATTCATCAAAACTTATGAATTAATAGATCAGGCATCATGATTGTTTTAGAGATATGCATGTGAATAAAAGCAGGCCAATAAGACCCTTAAGGAAAATTGGTGGAGTAATAGGGAGAGAGACTCTTTTGTTCTGGAATTATCATGGGGATAAAATATAAGTGTGGAGCTGCTGCTGGACAATTTACCACAAGAAAGATCCCACTTAAATGGAACCAAGAAGCCAAAGTAGAAAAAAGGAGTTTGACCAAAAATGGAAGGTATGTACATAAATCATAAAGGCACTTATCACAGCATTATTTACAATAAAAAACTCTCAAAAAAGATAGGTAATATTAAATAATTATCAAAAAATAAATTTAAATATTTAATATATGAAAATGTAATAAAATGTTATGTGAAAAGACATGATGGATCACATTCTATGTGGAATTCATTAGTTCTGTAAAAATAAGATTGGTTTTTCTCAGTTTTCTATAATAATATTTATATAGTAAGATATTCTTAAACAAATGATACATAAAAGGCAAACAGGTAAATTAGGTAAAAATTTATAAAAAAATGTAACATTCAAGAGGGAAAACAGGAAAATTAAAAAGGATGTCATCATCTATACCTATCATTTTACTGAACTATCCATTGTTTAACATGAGTCAGATACTATTCTATTTTACAAATATTAGCTTTTTCAATCCTTGTATCAACTTAGTAAGGTAGACAAATTTATTATCTACTCAAAGATGAGGAAAAAGATTCAACAGAAAGAGTAATTTACTTAGTTAACATCACTCAGCAAGTGGAAGAACTGGATTTGAATTCAGACAAATCTGACCTCAGAGTCCATGAACTTAAAAACTATTCTAGGTGGCCTGCAAGGTTTTTGTTTGTTTTTGTTTTTTGAAAGATTCCAGCTATCTATTTATCTATCTAATATTTATTTCTCACTTAAATTCTTTCATCAAAAAAATCATATGGACTTCTCTAACTCATTATTATTTTTTTATATAGAGGCCATCATTTTCCCACCTAGACTCTTTTTTATATTTAAATTAGGAAGAAGTGAGTAACAAATACCTAGAGATTAAATCTGATTCATATGAAGGATAATTTGATGTGACACAACATTGATATTAAGGAATAATGATATGATGCGATGGAAATTTTCTGGACTAGTAGACATGTTTTTAGATTTCATCTTTAATCTCCAGTGGCTATCTCGGAATAAGAGAATAATCTCTCAATAGCTCCAGACCTTTAAAATAAGGGGACTGGATCTGTGAGTTTATATTTTTCCTCAGATTTGGAAAAATAGTGGCTATTACTTCTTCAAAATTTGTTCTGACTCTCTTCACCTTTTTCCAGCTTCTTTTCTCTATCAATTATACTGTGGGGCTTCTTTATGGTTTTCCCACAGGATTCTGATGATTTGTTTGTTTGTTTGTTTTTCCTTTCTGTATTTACTTTGGCTACTTTCTATTGTTTTTTTCTTAATTTACTAATCTATAAAATTATAGTTTCTAGCTCTAAAAATTCAATGTAAATATTTGTTCTATTCCATGTCTATCCCTATTTAATAAGTGTAACCTTTCTTTTAGCTTTTTGAACATAACAGAATACATACCGAAGTCTGGTGTAATGGTAGTTTAAATGTACTTTTTTGCTAGTTCTAACACTAACACTGGAATCAGTTCTGAGTCTGTTTTGTTTGCTGATTTTTCTATTCAGTGTAGGTTATAGCTTCCTGCTTTTTTGAAATCTTGGTTTAAGTCTTGACATTGTGATTTGTGTGGTAACTATTATAAATATATTTTCTTATTTTAATCTGGGTTATTGTAATTAGGTTACTTAAAAATAGTTTCATTTTTTCTGGTCTTGCTTTTAAGTTTCATTAGGTGGTACCAGAGCACCACTTAATTTGATACTAACTTTATCCAACTATTGGGCAAAATCCTTGTTGATATTCAATAAAATGCCCTGAGAATAATGAGATTTTTCCATTATTATGGGTAGGAACAGGAATTACTTATGTGTGAATGTGAAGATTTTTGGAGGATGGAGATGTTTTCCTTTAAGGCAGGTTTTCTTTCTTTCTTTCTTCTTCTTTTTTTTTTTTTTTTCTTTTCTTCCTTGTAATCCACTTCTCATTTACTAGGAAACTAGGTACTTTCCTCCTCTGCATGATTTGATCAGTACTCAACTAAAAACATGAGGGGTGTCCTCTCCAAAATTTTTTTTTTTTGCATGTATCCCTCCTCTCTGCTGCTCTGACCTATAAATTCTAGTCTCTTTTCCCTCCCTTGAAAACCTAGCCATCTCTTTAACTCAAGAAACTATTAGGTTTAGTTTGCTCCTCTCAGCCCCCAGTGTTTGCCCCTGTTGCCTGGAAATTCTTTGTAGGCAGTAAGCCGGAGCAATGATAAAAGTCACTTTAATTTATTTCCCACATCTTAGAGTCACTCTCCATTGTTAGTCCATGATCAGCATCTTATAAGAACATTGTTTCTTATAATTTGTCTGGTTATTAATTTTCTCAGGTGATAATGGTTAATATGGTTTGTGGTGCTTCATTTTAATCCCAGAAAGAAGTCTAAAATGAGCATTTGGGATAGGAAATCCCCAAATTCTTTTTTATCTTAACATGCTATTATTTTGTGAGTGTTAAGAACACCAACAAAACTTGGAAACTTTTAGTTACCTAAAAATTTATAAAATTTCCAGAGAGGGGATAGATAAAAAAATGAATATTTATGTTTGGGAAAATGTAATGTTTTGGTAAAGCTAGAAATTAGAACTCGAGGGGCGTCTGGGTGGCTGTCAAACTTCTGCCTTGGGCTCAGGTCATGATCCCAGAGTTCTGGGATTGAGCCCTACATCCGGCTCCCTGCTCAGCGGGAAGCCTGCTCCTCCCTCTCTCACTCCTCCTGCTTGTGTTCCCTCTCTTGCTGTGTCTCTCTCTGTCAAATAAATAAGTAAATAATTTTTTTAAAAAAAGAAAACATGTTTTCCTAAGATTTTTTTTTCTAAGCAGAAAGGTATAGAAGACTGGAAATTGTAACTAACACTTATTCTTACTGAGCAATACATTTCTGTAATCCAACTTTGCCCTATCATTATACAACTCCAGAAAGTCAGTGTTTCTCAATGTGTGGTTAACTAACTACTTGCACTGAAGTCATTTAGACATCTGCTACAAACATATATCCAATAGGCATATAAAAATCCTGTTCTTAAAAGAAATATATTTTCTAAGGTGTTAGTTTTAAAATTATAACAATGATGTTAATAAAAAGGGAACAGGAAATGGCAAAATAGAAGCAGAAATAGGACATTTTCAGATTTTACCTAAAATCATGATTCCTATAATAATTATATTTTGTCAATTTTAGCAATGTCTGTTTTGGATGTATTTTGGATAAGCTTAGGATTTTAGAACCAGAATAGACCTCTAAATATGGTAAATAAATATTTACCAATTCCCCTGCACCAATCACTATTAAGAAAATTGATATTGAGGAACAGGGGCTCCCAAACTTCTGTGTTGTTCAAATAAAGATTCCTTAGCCCCACTGCTTCAAACCTCTATTACATTATATCCTATTTACTTTACTTATCTAACCATAAATATCACTTTGTGTTTCTTTTCTCTTTTCCTCATCTTTTCTTTTCTTTCTTTTTTTTTTTTT
>RCUC01145025.1:0-13034 GCA_003697995.1 Taxidea taxus jeffersonii
TGCCAACCAGGCTTCTGGGGATGGCTTCCTCTCCCTCTTGGTGTCTGCCTGCCTAATGGAGTGCCCCCCACCTTCTGCCACTTCCTGGGTCCTGCTTCACTTCCCAAAGATCCTTTATCATCTCCCAAGATTTCCTATAATCTAATTGTTTCTTGTCTGTCACCCCAGTGGAAATGAGTACCTAAAGGACAGGAAGCTTGGTCCTATTTTGTTCACAGCTGCATCTCCAGCACCTGGGACAAGGTCTGGTGCGCAGCAGGTACTCCATGGCCAGAGCAAACACACGTGCATTGACTCCAGGGCACCTCTGGCCTGAAAGGAACTGGGGAACCAGCCGCCATTCACAGCAGAAGAGCCTGGATGGGAGCGTGGGGCAAAAGTCACACAGCCCAGGCAATGCACCCCAGCCTTGGTCCCCGGTCTGCTGGCTGTGCGCTCAGATGCACCCCTGCAGCTGGAGGGGAAAGAGCCCTCTGTAACCATGTAAAGGGCAGCTGGCGTGGCCACTATCCTCCATGAGGCAGCCTGAGGCCCATAAACCCCACCCCTGACAGCTTTATGGGGCTTGGCATGAGCATGTGGGAGATGCCACGTGTCGTGGGGTCAGAGTCCCCAAGAGCCAAGTCAGCGAGGGTGGAAATCTTCTCACACATGAATCTGCACAGCAGTCACTTTTCTGGATGGCCACTGGGTCCCCGGACTTTGTGACACCTGGGGTTACTGCCTCCACATTGTGGATGAAAAGATTACTGCCAAAAGAAAGCCAGGACCTGTCTTGCAGCAGGTTCTGAGTAAATCAGGACGAGAACTGGGTCCCCTGCCACTCCATGTCACTGCCTCTTCTCGAAGAGCCCTGGATTTGTGGGACAGGGGGCTGGGAAGCACCGTGTAGCCCTTACAGGGAAATATAATGATAACTACTATCACTGGCATTATCGGAACACTTACTATGTGCTAGGCGGCATACTAAGCCCTTGACGTGGATGTCCATTTTATAGACGAGGAAACTGAGGCTCAGAAGGTAATTTGCCCAGGGTTAGGCAGGTAGGAGGTATCAGAGTTGAGACTCTTGCTTAAAAGCCCACACTCATAGCCATATAGGCCCTCTGAGTCTGTTTCCTACTCTAATCCCTGCCCTTCCTAATCTAATCTTCCAAGGGCCACTGAAACATCCCCGTGAGAGTCAATGGACCAAGAATGGGAGCAGGACCTAGGTAGGAGTCCTGGCCCCAATGGGACGAAACCAACGGCGGAGGCCGCTACCTGGTGGCGCTGTGCACAAACTACAGCTAGCTGAGGCCAGGAAGCTCTACTAGCATTTTTCTGAAGGACACGCCCAGACCTCTTCCCAGGACATTGCTGCTGGCTCCCCTGCTCGCCAACGGCATCCTATGAAGAAGGCCTGTCGCCCCTCCTGGTCAAACTTGTCGCTATCCAAACCCACCCCCACTGTCCCAACTCCGGACCTTTGCCCATGTTGGTCCCTGTGCCTGCATACCATCTCCTCTCTTTGTGCACCAAACTCCTACTCAGGCTTCAGGGCCCAGCTCAGATGTCGCCTCCTTCGCCAGGTGTCCGCTGTCACTGAATTCCCCATATTTATTCATTCATCGTGGAGACCCCTGGGCCGGGCCGTGTCTACTCTTTCACCGCACTCCTTGGTTTGACTCCTTTCCCTGTTCCGCTCTGTGGCGCGCGCGTGCACACACACACACACACACACACACACGCGCGCGCACACACACACACACACACACACTTAAGATGTTTGGGTCGAAAGCTGTGCCTGTGCACGGGCGGGGCTGCATTTACCGAGAAGTGCCAGAAGAGGGCAGTGCACAGGGTCTTAATGCTGGAAGTTCAAGCCAGGGGATCTGTTAGCAGAGGAGGGAGGGGGAGGGGGGCTGTTCGGGGCTGGTTGGGAGGGCCACCACCTCCCCTCAGCTAGGGCTGCAGAAGCTATCCCAGTGACTCCCCTGTGCCTCTGCTTTGCTGGGTGATCTTGGACTTTGGATTCCCGGAGGCACCCAGAGCTGGCCCTGCCCACCTGGTGGGCTCCATTCCCAAACGACCAGGCCCTTGGACAGCCAGCACATGGAAAATTGCCATTTCCTGCTTTTGCAGGGACCCAAGAAGGAAGTGGGGGCTGGGTAGTGGAGGTGGGAAGGTGATGGGGAGGGGAGGGGGGGGAGGGGGTTACTCCAGGTGTCCACAACCATGGGCAGGGGTGGGGTCAGGACTAAGAACTCACAGCATCTCCCACACACGTGCACACTGAAGGTGCTCCCATTTTTAAGATGGGAAAATAGAGGCTAAAGTAGGGCCAGAGCCACTCCCATCCCCTAGGGTAACCAGCCTGTTCCCCGAGGTGGGTGTTGGGGGAGGGAAGAGAAAAGAGCCCACAGCTGTCTGCAGAGTTTGGAGGGCATCAGGTAAGTGCTGTGACCTTTCATGACGTTGGGCCATTTTTACAACCTCCCCCCACAGCAGCTTTCCTAACCACAGCAGTCTGCCCCACATGGGTGCCCCAGGCCCAGACCGGGAGCTCACCACCACACAGAGCTCCGGGGTGCAGATTGCACCATCAGAAACAGAAATGGACCAGCCCACATTGCACCAGTCACAAAGCTCACTGCAGGGTCTGGAAGAGCTTGGAAGGCACTGACCTACCTCCTCATCCCCAGCCCCTGCATTAACCATCAAAGGGGCCCTGTGTTCATTTATCCTTTGGACCAGCTCTATTCTAGGAAATGCACTCTTGGCGGCCACACCACCAAGCTCCAGAGTCCAGCACTTGTGTCTCCTTCCAGCTGCAAGCCTGCTACCCCAAGACCGCTGTCTGTGACAGTGAGTGCCTCCTCTGTGCAGGCTCTGCGCCCACTGCCCACGGAGACCCCAACTGTTGGTATGGATGTCGGCCCTAACATCACAGATCCACGGCACTCCCTGATCCAGCTACTTTTCATGCCTTCAGCCCCCATCAGAGTCCGAGATACCATCACCTCCTGCCTGGCTCCTCACTGGCCAACCATCCTTCCTCCTCATAGCAGCCAGAGGGATCTGCTGAGAAATGGAAGCCAATCACATCTCCCCCTGCTCCAGACCCTCCGCGGATCCCTATTGCTCTGAGAGAAAACTCCACCTCCTTGTCAGGATCCCCCATCTCTCTCCACCCAGCTTCTCTGCTCCAATCATGCCACCTCCTGTGGAAGCCAACACGCCCCCAGTGCATCCTGCCCCAGGGCCTTTGCATTTGCTGTTCTGTCTGCCTAGAAGTCTCTGCTTCCAGATCCTCATTCCCAGAGACCTGGGCAGCCTCTGCTTCCAGGTTCAGATCTTTGTTCAAAGGCAATCTCCTCAGAGTGACCATCTCTGACCACCTTGACTCCTGCTGGATGCCTTTGCTTCCTTGTTCACGGTCTCCCCTACTAGGACAGAAATTCATAAGGGCAATTGTCACTGCATTTCCCCAGCCTCTAGAATAGCCTGGCTATAGCTTAGTAAATAGTCCATGAATTTCTGCCTCTATACCCTACTCTTCCAGGCACGAGAAGAGGAAGGACAGAGACCAGACCCCTTCCCCTCTGACTGCCATTCCTGTTTTCTACCTTCCAGCCTGGGTTCCTCCATTTCCCCAGTTGAGGCCTTTAGGTTTGTGTTCCACACCGCCCAGAGGCTGCCCCATCATGCCCGAGGGGCTGCCTGTCACAAAGCCACACGCTTCCAGCATGGCCACCCCGCTTCAACACCGGGCACTATTCTCATCACTCTACATCTACTGACTCAAAAGATATATACATTGACTCATGTATTCCTTGTCATGACTCATTTCACATCAGAGGAAACAGGCACAGAGAGGTTAAGTGACTTGCCCAAGGTCATACAGCCAGGAAGTGGCAGAACAAGAATACAGACCCAAGCAGCCTGGGTGCCTAGTCCATCATCTTATTTACGGCACCACATGGCGGGACCCTGACCCCGACTGCAGCACATCCTGGACCCCTGCCCTGGGGGCCTGGTGCTCTCCTGCCCTCAGTTGCTCCTGTTACCTCAAACCCTGGCATCTTTCTTCCTCCTCTCAGGATGAGTACTCGATGGCTCCTTACCGCTCATAGAATACCAGCCAGACCCTTCACGCTGGCACATGAGACCTCGCAGTGGACCCGAGCCTGCTTTCCACCCCCCAGGGTGCATGTCATTCCCCGACCTGCTTCCAGGCTAGGGCTGCCCCTCCTCCAAGGATGCACTCTCTCCACCTCCCTCTGGGAGCCCATGTCCTGTGCGTCCAGGCTCAGCTCCAATGCCACCTCCCTGCCCACCCTTCTCTGCACTCCCCCAGGGGTCAGAACTCACTTCACGGAGACTGAGAACTCCCCTGGGGAGCTCTCACTCTCCCGGATCAGGAAGGCTCCCAGGTGGTTCCGCTTCATCAGAATCTCTTCGGCCAGCTGCCGGGAAATCCTGCCTGAGTACCACCTGCAGAGAGAGGGAGCAGGTGAGGGCACTGGGAAGGCCAGGCTGCCCTCTTCTCCGTGTGCCAGCCAACCGACGGGGCTGATCTTCACAGCAGTGCTGAGACACAAGAGGTATGATTGCACCCATTTCACAGATGAAGAAGCTGAAGCAAAGAGATGCAAAGCGACAGGCCCAAGGCCGCACACTGCAGCAGGCAGGACCTGGGACCCAATCCCAGCATTTTGGCTCCCAAGCCCAAGTCTATCCCACCGTGCCAGGCAAACATCCCCTTAGGAAAAGAGAGAAACCAAACCTTAGTGAATCTCCACCCAGCCAACCCCAGCTGAGCTCTTCTGTTTTAGATGATAGATTCTTAAAAGTGAAAAAACAAACAAACAAACATAAAAACGGATGACAAAAGCAATAGCAGGTTTGGTCTGATGAGGAAGGATCGCTCCCTGCACCCATTTCACAGATGCACAGACGGAGGCCACCTGGATTTTTTTTCTCCCAGGTACAAGTCCCTTCTCTGGCTGACCACACAGAACTGAGAGTGCAGAAGCACCTGGCAAATGCTTAGAGTCTTGTAAGACCCCGCACTGTCCCCCCCCCAAGTGACCGGGGACGAAAGGCCAGGACTCAGCTTCTCTGCCAGTCCTGCCCATCTTGCTGTGTGGCCCAGGCAAGCCCCCAGCCTCTGTGGGTCTTGCCGCCCCTCAGAGTCCAGGTGGTCTCTGACTGGACCCTTTATTGTGCAGATGGGGAAACTGAGGCCCAAAGCAGCCAGTGTCACATGGGGGCACCATGGCCAACCAGGGGCGGGGTCTAGAGACTCTGTTCCTTGTAAGGCTTCCTTTCCCTCTTTCAGCAAATGTTTCCTGCGTCTGAGCTTGGCACCAGGGGCGGATGTGAGGTGGGACTTTTCCTGTTGTCTCAGGATGTTGCTGAGCCCTTGAAGCCCAGGGCAGGGGCGACAGGTGCAGCGAGCACCCCGCAGTATCTTGCCCTGTCCCCACTCCCCACCATGTCGCCTGCCAAATGTGGATGCTGGGATCTGCCCTGGGGCTTTTTTCTGACAACAAAGGCCTGTGCTCAGGGTGGGCTGAGCCCCCAGAACACTGTGAAGTGATGATGGAAGGGTGGAGGGGCGCAGGTGGGTAAACGTTCAGCTCCTCTGTCCCCGGTGGAACTTTCTGGGGAGACTGCGCTCTCTCCCCGCCCTCCCCGGTGCCTGTCGCCAGCAGCAGCAGCGTCCTGTTAACACATCCTTGATGGCCGGCTCCTTCCCGGGTCACTTCCCACTCCAAAATGAAGCCCTTGTCCTCACACTGCATCTCAGGCCCTGGTTCTGGGGAGCCGACACCCAGAAGTGGGGACCCTGGAGCCCGTTTCATGATGGCTTTCCTGGGAGGGGAGGTGGTGAAAGATGGTTACTGAGTGTGGGGTCTCGAGGCCACCATCTGGAAAGCTCAGCCCAGGTCCCTGGAGTTCGGGAGGCCCAGATGGAGGCTTCCAGGACAGAGGCTGAGCTGGGGGCCGGGGGAAGGGAGCTCCTCCACCGGGAAGCCCCCAGCAGGACACAGGTGGGGGTGCCGTGAAGGAACAGGGGCCCAGTAGGGCCCCGAGTGGGCGTTTCCCGAGGGCCTGGGTGTCTACAAAGAACCCACAAAACCCCACAGGAGGCGTCACTGTGTGGGCGCCAGTCACCCTCAAAGGTTTTGCAACCACACCCTCTGAGGCGGCCGGCCCTGCTCCCATCAGAACAAGGCAGGGCTGGTCCTCAGGTGGCTTAAAGGACAGAGAGCAGGAGCAACATTTCCAGAAGCCCCCTGAACCCCGGCTCTCTCCGCCATGCCAGTGCCAACTCTTCTTGGGGCCACCTCGTATCCTCCTCTGTTTCCCTGATGTGGAAACTGAGGCCCGGAGAAGGGCAGGGATCCCCCAAAAGGTTGCCCAGCCGGTCCCTAGTCTCAGACCCTCCCCCAGGGCTACCCCTTCCCCATGTCTGGTGGGCACAACCTGGGGGGGCGGTGGGGACCCACAGCAGAAGGCTTCAAATCCCATGCAGACTCTTGCCAGCTGTGTGTGCCTGGAAGAGCCATTCAACCTCTCTGTGCCTGTCTCCTTGTCCGTGAGACGGTGATGGTGGCAGCCGGCTTGCAGGGCCCCTGGGAGACTGGGGACCCTCATGAGCTAGCTCACACCCCTTCTCCCGCAGCACTCCCTCAGGCCCTCCCTGGCAAACTTCTACTCTAACACCCAGGCCCAGCGAACCATGCCCTTCTTCTGGGAAGCCCTCCCTGCCTCCCACTGGCGCACAGCTGGGTGGGTGACTCTGGGGCACCTGGTCCCCTGGCCAGGCAGGGGAGACAGTGAGTCCTCAGGGAAGGAGCGGGGCTGATGTAGGCCGAGTGAGGCCTTCTGGGACCCCGGCTCTCCCCCCACCCCCACACATCCTGGGGCCTGACGGGCTGAGTCAAATGCTAAGCTGTAGGTCCCCCTGCTATTTCGGGGCCTGGGCAGGTGCTGAGGTTAGCAGACAAGGCACCCGGGCATGGCCTCTGACGGGCTGGTCGGGGGCCTGAGCTCTGTCCCTGCTCCGTCCCAGACACCAGTGACTAGAACTGACCCCAGGGACCCCCAGGGGATCGGACACCGGGACCCTCCACGGCTTCCTATGGGTGGAGTCTCGCCTCCACCGCCAGCAGCGCCCAAGTCCTGGCCTTGTCCTGACATCTGCTCAAGGCTTCCCAGCAGCTCCGGGACTTCTGGGCCTCCGGCCTTGGCCAGGACACTTCCTGACACCCCTCCCCAACGCCGGACCTGCGGCGGGGGGGCGGGGGGGGTCACTCCGGTTGCTCCCCGGGGCGCCTGGCACCTCTCCGCATCCCTCCGCTGTATCCCTCTGATCGCGCCCTCCCTTTATTGACAGGCTGTAAAAGGCCAAAGGGGCAGACCCCTGACCCTGCCACTTGGCGTCGGGGGCGGGGGGGGGCCTGGACCTGGGAGCTGCAGCCCGGCACACTGGCTAGGGGCAGCAGCCTCTGTGTGCAAGGCCCGGGATGCCTGGAGCCCAGGCGGGGGCGTAGCGGGGACCCGGGTGGGATGGGGCTTCCCCAGCACAGGAAGCTGGAGGCGGGGGCTGCTTTGGAAATAACTCGAAGACAGATGAAGAGGAAACACCCCCCAGGCCCCGCCCTGGCACTGTGCCTCCTGCCTCTCCCCGCCCCCAACCCCACAGCACACGGCTCGTGGTCTCTGGCCTGTCCGCTCCAGCCGCGTGGCCAGGTCATGGTCCTCCACATCCAACTGAGTCCCTCCCCCACTCAGCCATTTCTGCACTCCCCCGCCACCCCAGGCCTGCCATTTGAGACCCTCCTGGTGGTCCCACTGCCATGGGTTTGCCCTCATCGTCCTCCCTGTGCCCTCTCCCAGGGATGCCTTTCTCCTTTTCTACCTAGCTAACTCCTACGCACCCTTCAAAACCTCATTCGGTGCTACCTCTTCTGAGAACCCTTCCCCAGTGACCTCAGGGCTGACTGTGATCCCATCTTGTACTTTCTTTATGTCCCGTCTCTCCCCCAGGATGGGGCTGTTTCAACTCCAGCCTCTTCTCACGTGTCTCCAGCATCACCCAGGGGACCATCCCCCCCGGGGCCGTGGCTAGTGTTTGATGAATGACTGAGTGAGAGACTACCTCCATCAGCATCTCAAGATCTAATTGGTTTCTCCATAGGTTCTTGGCCCCTGGGGCCTGTTCTGGGACTGGGCTCTGCCCCAGCCATTCCCAGAGCGGCGGGCTGGGATGCCACCTACTGTGAGCCTGATGGGGGCTTCCCTAGGCCCCACACATGACTCCCACTCTGCCTCAGTCCCAGGGCATTGGTCTGCTCGGCTAGTGTTCAGCTCCCCTCCAAACCCCAAAGGCAGGACCTACAGGATCTGCTTCCTGCCCCTGCCCCCCCATTGCCCCTCCCTTGTTCCCCTCACTCATCCTCACACAGGCTGAGCCAGCCTCTTAGAGAGGGCTCTAGAATCCTCTGCAGATTGAAGCCTCGGCCCTCCTTGTGTTACAGGTAGGGAAACTGAGGCCCAGAGTGACCACACGGCAGCCAGCAGCCCAGCCAGCCCAGAGCCGGGGGCCCTGTCCCTCCAAGCACCCTCCTGGATGTTTCCCATTGTCGCAGGTCCTCAGGGTTGTGGCCTGGACCGGCCCTGACTCCGCCACCACCTGGTACTCCCATCTCTGTCCCCTGCCCCTGCTCAGGGTAAAGACAGGGGACCCCAGGCAGATGAGTGGAAATGGGGCAAGGAGTCCCTGTGTCTAAGGGGTGCACCAGTTCTGAGCTTTTCAGGCAGCTCGGCTCAGCCTGGGCCAGGCCAGGTGGGGACACTGGGCTGCAGGGGTTTGGGTGGGGGAGCCCTTAGGATAGATATATAGCCACTCACGGGTGAGGCTTGACACGGATGTAGTTCTTGGGAATAAAGCCCTCGGCGCCTCGGAGCTCAGCCTTGTACCAGTTCTGGTCGTCTTCCATGTTCAGGATCTGCAGGCAGTAGAGACACAGTCACTCGGTCAGCTGCCACCTGCTGAGGTCTGTTGTTCAGGGACCCTAGTTAGGGGGTCCCAGGACCCATTTCACAGAGGAGGGCTGGGGACCTGCCCAGCTCACAAGGGCCGAGTCTGATGTCACAGGCCTGTCCCCAGGAGGGTCACAGACTCCCCAGGCTGGACAGTTGGGGACCCAGGGTGTGGGCCAGTGGGTTGAACTTTGGGGGGACTGGAGCTGGACTCTCAGGATCTGTCCTCCCAGAGCCCCGGCAGACCATGCAGTCTTGCAGACCCCAAGGTGCCTCAGTTCCCGAGCTGTCTCCCTGAGCATGGGGCTCCACAGCCTCTGTATGCCACCCACTGAGCCATGGGATGGAGGTCTGAGGTCCCCCGGGAGGTCGGGGAGTCCCAGCCCAAGCTCGACTCCTCTTGGCGGTTCACCTGGGTCACTTGCCTTTAAACAGCCCCTATAATCTGAGTTCTCGGGTGTCGTTTCTGGGCGGTGGGGATTCAGGCACCAGCAAGCAGACGAGGGAGGCCTCTGGGCTATGATGAGGCTGCGGCCCGGCCTGCTCAAGTCACATGAGCCCCTTGTCCATAGCGTGAGGCCTCTGCAGCCCCACAGGTGGGCCGAGAGGAACTGAAACAGCCGAGTGGGGGTGAGTGTTGCCATGGCTGAGCGACCAAGCGGCCGCTGGGAGGAACGGGCCAGGCCTGGGGAGTGGGTACAGCATGAACCCTGGGGCTCCTTCCTCCTTCCCCTGGGCCAGCCTCCCACATGGGACAGCTCATCACCAAAAGCCGCAGATGAGGCTTGGGAGGCCCAGAGAAGGCAGAACCTATACAACAAGCCAGCAGCCTGGGGTCTGGGTTTCTTGACTCAGCTGCTCTAGGGGAGACCATGGCCCACAGGATTTTAACCCGACTCCACCCACAACTTGTGTCCAGACCCGAGGCGAGGGGAGCATCTCTCCTGTCGGTCTTGGAGCAGGTGCCAACATTGGCTCAATCCTAGTGGGTATTTGTTGAGGGAAAGAAAAAAAAAATCAGATATACAACAGCATCCCAAGGAGAGGGCATTGGAGGAGCAAAGGCCCAGGGGCAGGCTGACACAAAGCCATCAACTTAGTTCAGTTTTGCCGAGAAGAGCTGAGAGTTGCTGCCTTGGGTCCAGGCCTTGCAGACAGGCACCCCCTTATCTGTCTGCCAGGCCCCATTGAGCTCCTTCCTTCCTGACTCTGCAGCCTGGGCAAGGTCAACAGCCCCGAGGGGGTGGACGGAAACAGGTGGCTTACTCAGGACAACTTTTGCTGAAAACAAAACAAAACAATTCCCCGACTTAATAGGACACTTAAAACCTGTCAGCTGCCTTCCATGGACACAAGTTCAAGGATGATGCCTGGGAGCCTGGGGCTACCCTACTCTGTTGCCTTCTGACTTTCTCCACGGTCCTGCCCTCTGTTTCTTCATCTGTGAAATGGGCACATTCATGGCCTATGCTGAATGCACCAGTGTCTTGGAACTACAAAGTCCGGTGTGGCCGTGTGAATGTCCTATCTCAAATAGAATCTTTGTTTTGTTTTCCTGCCATCCCGATCCGAGGACCCAGAAATGTTCTCATTGGTTACATGAACGGAATTCTTTTTTTTTAAAGATGATATTTGACAGGGAGACAGAGACAAAGAGAGAACAAGCAGAGGGAGTGGCAGGAAGAGGGAGAGGGAGAAGCAGACCACCTGTGGAGTAAAGCCCGAGGTGGAGCTCCATCCTAGGACTCTGGGATCGTGACCTGAGCTGAAGGGAGATGCTTAACCAACTGAGCCACCCAGGCACCCCAGGAGCTGAATTCTTAATGTTCTCATGGTTCAAAAGCTATAAACCCTTGAGACATGAGAATCTGCACAAAGGAAAGGGACCAGCTCCTCCCTTGGGCTCCCTTGGAAATCCACACCTTGGGCTGCCCCCAAGCCTTTTTTCCCACCGCACCCTCCACCTGGGAGGCTGTCCCACCTGCCCTCCCCATTCCCTGGCCAGGGCATTCACTTCTCATCTATGCCCTGAGCACCTATGGTATGTCAGACACCATGCAAAGTCCTAGGGACACAGCAGGGAACAAGGAGCTTCCATGGTGGTGGACAGAGGAAGACAATAGAGAAGGAAGGAAACCAGTTCACAGGTAATTCAATGTAGTGATAAGTGCTCTGAAATTGATTGAGGCCTGGGCATTGTCAAAAGGGGCCAGATGGGGCAGTGGAGAAAGTCCTCTCTGAGGAGCTGATAAGTGAACTGAGGCCCAAGTTACAGGACAGAACCGGATGTGAGAAGATACAGTATCCAAGGTCGAGGCAGCGATCAGTGCAAAGGTCCTGAGGTGAGAGCTGTTCTCAGAACAGAGAGGAGGCCAGTGTGCCTGTAGTTGAGGCAGGAGGGCAGCACTGTAAGGTGAAGTGAGGAAGGCGGGCAGGGTGAGAGGTTGTAGGTCTTGTAGGCCCTGGGGAAGCAGGTGAGAGAGATCCTACTTCAAAAGCCAAGAGAGGCCATGGAGGGGCATCAGGAGAGGCTTGGGCTCTGAGCCATGGCCATCGTGGGGGGATGGGGACAGCTGGGAGTGGGGGTAGCGGGGAGCTTCTGCACTGGCCTGAGAGCTGGGGAGATCCCGAGGGGGTGGGCAGGGCGGGTGGGGGTGTGGAGAAGTGGGCAGAGTCGCTGATGGGGCTCAATGATGGGCTGTGCACCAGACGGGTAGAGAGTGGCCAGGACAAGTCCAGGGGTTGGCACTTGCGATGGCGGCCATCAACAGCCATGGAAATGGCTCCCAGGGAGCAGGTTAGGGGGCTCAGGATCGACTTCCCTGGGTCAGAGGTGCCATTGACTTTCCCTCTGGAGATGCCAAGGAGGCTGTGGGCTCCCTGGGTCTGGGTCTTGGAGGCCAGGTCATCCACCGAGAGATGGGGGTGAAGCCACAAGCCACGTCCCTTCGCCAGCTGGGAGCAATGGGGTACTGTGTCCCCAGAGTTGCCTGGTCTGACAGGGAGGACGCTTTGTTCCAGATCCATATGTCCATTGGGGGTCATTTGTCCAGAGTGGGTGCACCTGCCACCCAGACTTCGTCCAACATCAGAGCTCGGATTTATTGATCCACGGGGGCTCCGGTGGGCTGGGATCGGCCCGCGGGCCCTGCTATGACAGGGCCCGGCCTACAGGGGGCGCGCGAGAAACACTCACCGAAAAAGTGAATGGAATGGCTCTAGGAGGAACCCCTCACCCGACCCTAGCCCAGCTCAGACCAGCCCAACCAGGTAAAGCCGGGCCTGCAGACCCACACACTGAAGCCTGGCCAGGGAGAAGAGGGGACACAGCGTGACATCCCAGTCACGTTTTTACTGTTATACAGAAAGAGGGCTTCACAGGAGTGAAGCAGCTGAAGCATCTCGGGGACAAAATTTAAGGGGGCGTCAAGAAACTCAGACATCAAGATAAAGAATAGTTTAAGACAAGATGTTAAAAAAAATCAAATCAATGCAAAAACTCTAAGTTCATGAGTTAACAATAATGTATCAAGATCAATCCATTAACGAAACAACAGTAGGTAGGGTGCTCATCGTGTAAGACGTTACCCACTGGGATGGATGGGTCCAAATCCCCTTGTGCTGTATCTCCTTGATTTTTCTGCAAATCTAAAACTGTTCTGAAAATTAAAGTCTGTTTAAAAGTTAATGGAAGGAGCGCCTGGGTGGCTCAGTCGGTTAAGCATCTGCCTTTGGCTCAGGTCATGATCCCAGGGTCCTGGGATCGAGCCCTGCATCAGGCTCCCTGCTCAGCAAGGAGCTTCCTTCTCCCTCTCCTCCCCACTCGTGCCCTCTCTCTGTCCAATAAATAAAATTTAAAAAAGAAAAGAAAATGGGAATAGCTCACGGCTCACATCCCAAAACCAACCACTGCTAGTTTTTCAGATCATTTCTTTCTAGAAAGTTCTTTTTTGAAGGGGGGGTGCAAATCCAGTACAAATCCCTCCACAAAATGAATA
>ML105318.1:0-15015 GCA_003697995.1 Taxidea taxus jeffersonii
GGGGGGAAGTGGAGTGGAGGTGGGGCATGGCCCTCCCCCAGCACCCGGAATTCCAACAGGTCTCCAGTAAGGCCTTCCCTGACCCTCTCCCCCATAGAAAATAGCACTCTTCACATCTCTCACTCTGCTTTTCCTTTTCTTCTGGAAGATTCTCAGACACAGAGAATGAATCCCCAGGTCGTCGTCATCCACTCCACAGATTTTCCTTGTCTGTCTGCCCACGTCTGCCCCTCAGCTTCTGAGGATAGGGAGTTTGTCTTCCTGCGGTGCCTTCTCAGCCCTGAAACAGGGCCTTTCCTGCAGAAGGCGACCAACTGGCAGGTGTGAGTGGCACCCCCAGCTTTCCTCCATCTCCCTAACACCCGGCCCTTCTCTCTGCAGAGCGCAAGGACCCCAAGGCCTTGAGCTGCTTCCGCTGTGGGAGACAGTTCACAGGAGCCTGGAAGCTGCTGCGCCACGCCCAGTGGGACCATGGACTGTCCATCTACCAGACGGAGCCCGAGGCCCCCGAGGCCCCACTGTTGGGCCTGGCAGAGGTGGCCGCCGCCGTGTCAGCGGTCGTGGGGCCTGAAGCCGAGGCCCAGGGCCCGCGGGGGAGCATCCTCCCCCGGCGGAGCCCCACCTGCCCTGTGTGCTCCAAGACCCTCAGCTCCTTCAGTAACCTCAAGGTGCACATGCGCTCGCATACCGGAGAGCGGCCATACGCCTGTGACCAGTGTCCCTACACCTGCACCCAGAGCAGCAAGCTCAACCGCCACAAGAAGACACACCGGCAGCCGCTGCCCCAGAGCCCCTGCAGGTCCGCTGCCGGTGGCGAGCAGGCCTCTGCCACCGCCCCTCCAGAGCCAGCTGTGCACGCCGCAGCCCCCGCCAGCACCCTCCCGTGCAGCAGCGGGGAGGGCGCCGGTGCTGCGGCCACTGCGGGCGTCCAGGAGCCCGGGGCCCCTGGTGGCGGGGCCAGCTGGGGGCCTGCCCCCAAGGAACAGAGAACCGAGCCTGCCAAGAGCCAGCCGTCCCCCAAGAAGATGCCCAAGCCACTGGGCAAGAGCCGCGGGCCCGGGGGCAGCTGTGAGTTCTGCGGGAAGCACTTCAGCAACAGCAGCAACCTGACGGTGCACAGGCGCTCACACACCGGTGAGCGGCCCTACGCCTGCGAGCTCTGCTCCTATGCCTGTGCGCAGAGCAGCAAGCTGAACCGCCACCGCCGCATGCACGGCCCCGGGCCTGGCAGCACACGCTTTGAGTGTCCCCACTGCTGCGTGCCCTTTGGCCTGCGCGCCACCCTGGACAAACACCTGCGCCAGAAGCACCCCGGGGCGGGCGGAGAGGCCTGAGCTGTCGGAGCGCCCTCTGTGCTGCTCCAGGGACCACGGGAACCGCTGCTGGGCACCCTCCCTGGCCTTACTCTGCTGCGAGTAAATTCTCCCGCCTGGTTACACATGCGTTTGGACTCTGGCTTTCTTGGGGTGTCTGAGGTGGGGCGTGTGGCTTCCCTCCTTGGGGTGGACGGCTGGACAGACCGGTTTGGAGAGGGGGAGGGGAAAGGCCAGCCCCCAGCGCCCCGGGCACAGCAGGACTGGCACAGAAAGCCGTGCTCCCGGTTCCCAGTGTGGGCGAGGCCAGGGCAGGGGCCGAGGCGAGGGTGGGGAGAAGCCTGGACCTGTCACCAGAGGCCCCTGGGCAAAGTCCTGGCCCGGCCTCCACATGCTGGGCCCTTCCTCTCGAAGTCCGGAGTGGGCCCCTGCCTTTGCTGAACTGCGGTGGGAACGGTGCTGCTGACCCAGGAGCCACCACCCAGACACCCACGCTGGGGCAGGACTTGCCACAGGGGCTCCTAGTGTCAGCTCCCATCCCTGAGCCAGCTCCGTCCCCAGCTGCCTCTGGTGGCCAGAGCACACAGATGACACCAAGCCCAGGTCAAGGGAATTAAATAACGAGTGATTTTATTTCATTAGAGATCAAACCAGCAGCAGCACAGCCTGAGCCCTCACCCCCCCCATCCCCCTGCCCCCTACACTTCTGCCTAATGTCGATAATGGGGACTTCGAGATCGGGACCTTGAGCGCCTGCAGAGAGAAAAAAGGGCCCCGTGAGGGCTGGGAGGAAGCAGCCACATGGTATGCACACACGCATCCACAAGCCTGTGACCCCTGGGACATTGGTGATGGGGGAGGTGTGCTGCAGAGGGAGGGACAGTAACAAGGGTTGAGGCCAGCCTGTGCAACAGGAGGGCTGCAGGGGGGAGATGGTAGAATCAGGGCAGGGACAAGGTCATCTTCCAGGGAGCTGGGCCAGCTGA
This sequence comes from Taxidea taxus jeffersonii, assembly GCA_003697995.1. Taxonomy (NCBI): domain Eukaryota; kingdom Metazoa; phylum Chordata; class Mammalia; order Carnivora; family Mustelidae; genus Taxidea; species Taxidea taxus. The sequence continues at coordinate 2,300 of ML105318.1, forward strand.
CTTACCTTCGGGAAGAGCTGTATTCTCGACCTGGAAAGTAAAGAGAACAAAGCCCATGCTCAGGGACCAGGCTCCCGGGCTGCCTCTGGCTGAGGAGACACCTGTGCCTCCTGCCAGTCCCCTCCCCTCAGCACCCCAGGACCCAGCAAGGAGCACTGCCTCTATAAAGCCTGCTGTTCCTGTGCCTGAGCCATCACGTTGGTGTGCGTGTCTTAAGAATTCTAACCCACGGAGAGCTAGGGTGGAAAACACACCATGGTTTCCTGCAGCTCGATTTCGGAATCTAGTGCTCCTGGCCAAGTAGCCGTGGGGATACTCACTGTAACGGGGGGAGGGTGAGCGGCTCTGCCGGCTGTACTGGCGTTCCCATTCTTCTCGCTCCTTCTCTCTGCGTTCCCGCTCCCTGCAGGGGAAAGGGAGGCAGCGCAGGGGCAGGCATGAGCATGCGGTGAGAACACTAAACTGAAAGGCGAGGCTTGGTTGCCTGGCCAGAGCAGGTGCTTCCAACATCCCGGCCCAAGCAGCAGACTGGCTTCCAAGACAGTGCTGCTGTTCTTGCTTGGACACGAGAGCACTGGGCTCAGAGGAGCTGGGCAGAGCGAGGACTGAGATCTTAGCCAGGCTCGCTCTGAAAGGCGTGCTAAACACAGGACTGAGCTGGAAAGTTCAACCTTCTCCCGTCACACTCAGGTAGTCTCAAACACAGGGACCCACACACTAAGTGCTTCATCGGCCTTTGTCAGGATGCCCAGGACTCGTGACCCCATATTTACTGGGCCCCTTCTGTTTGCCTGACCTGAATCTGCCTGAATCCACCCAACAGCCTGTGAGCTGGGACAACTATTCCATCCCCATTTAGCAGAAGAGCAAACTGAGGCACAGACACGAAACGTGGTTAGCAGAGGCGGGCTCAGAACCCGGCTCCGACTGACCACAGTGCTGAGTCCCCGAGCGCCCTGCTTCTCCAGCTGACGGAGGCAGGCCGCACCCTGAGGCCCAGCACACAACGGGTGTGCGCTGAGCACAGTGATGAGACAATAAACAGCCTGCCAGCATGCGGGGCCCCGCGCAGGAAGCCAGGCAGCAGGGACCCCAGGAGAGGAAATGGAAGGAGCCTTGGCTCAGAGAAATGGAGCTGCTCGTGAGCTCGTGAGGACCGACAAGCAAGCGGCGGGAAACATGGCCGTGCTGTTGACGGATGGGTCCTCCTCGCCAGCACTGAGCGCTCAGGTCTCCACTTCTGCCCCGAGTAGGCCTGCGCTCTCAGGGCAGTCATGCCCCAGCTACCCTGTGAGGTCGTCACCAAGGTCTGTCCCGGCTGCAAAGGATGAAGTGAGGCCTGAGAGGGTCAGCGCCACCCTGGGGCCCCACGGTCACAGACAGGCAGAGCCAGGACCGGATCCCACAGCTACCTCATCTAGGATGTGAGCCCAACCCCTTTGTAGTGAAGAGCCGAGAAACAGAAGGGGAGCAGGTAGAAGCCGTCACAGGGCTGGCCTGCTGAGCACCACCTGTGATCTGGGGGCTGGGCACGCGGCACGAACCTCGCAGTCGGACCTGCCTGCTCGTCCCCTCTCAGGTGACATCACCCGTAAGCAAGGAAACAAAGCAGGGAATGCCAAGTGGAGGTCAGCGCTCTGAAAAAATCACGGCAGGCTGGGAGGATGGCGGGACTTGGGGTGCTACTCCAGACAGGATGGTTGGGGGGGCCCCCCAATGAAGGAAGCCAAAGGAAACACCAAGGCCCCGTGCATCCCGGCCAGCATAGCTGGGAGGAGCCACGGCAGCCAAAGCCAGCAGGCTGGTAAGGCCGGACGGGCACTCGGACTTTTTCCGCCCTGAGGGCTGGCACAGGCGGCAGGGCTAGGAGCGAGGTGGTGGGGAAAGGAGGGCAGCCCAAAAGTGGGGTGCTGCAGCCCAGATATGGGAAGCATGATGGTCTTACTTCATGCGGATCTTGCGGGCCATGGCTCGAAGTTCGTCTTCTCGCTCCTGTTGGGTGGACGTGGCCATGAGGGTGGGCCGGCTGGCACCCAGCCCCGGGCCCAGCCCTCACTGCCACCCTTACCTGCCGCTCATGCTCCTGCTGGATCATCTTCTCCTGGGCCGCCTTCTTATCCGCCTTGACTACGGGGAAGGAGAGATGTCACGGTGGCCGAGGGATACTCCCAAAAGTGCCCCCCACTTCAAAGATATCCAAACTGAACCCAGAGAGACTAACCAGACGGCCACAGCACTTAGCAGGGGGCGGGGGGCAGCAGAATGGCGTGCACACTGAGTCGCGACCCCCCCCACCACGAGTGCCACTGTGCTGACGCCTGCCTGGCCGGGAGCGGGCGGGGCCCCCGGGCGGGGCTGGTGGGCAGAGGAGGGAGACCAGGGATGGGGTGGGGCGAGGAGACATACACTGCCTGTTCAGTGCTTTCTGCATCCTCAGCTTCAGCTTCTCCTGTGGCGTCAGCTTGGGCTGGGGAAGGGGGAGAAGAGGCGGGAGAGGGGGTGGGTGTCCGGAGCTCCTACCGCCCACCTCATCCAAGAGCCTGGGATTTGCGGGGACACGTGGGGAGTAGAGATTGGCCACAGACACCCCCTACAAGCGTCTGGGAGGCCTGGGGACAGCTGGAGCCCCAGTGGACAGTGAGGAGGGGAGGAGGACAGAGACCTCACAGGTCAGAGCATTCCCGGCCCGCTTCAACCCCAGGGCTGGATCTCCCGGCCCCCCAGGTTCCCCCTGCAGGCCCACCGGGCCCAGCTCTCGGGCACTGCTGCTGGCGGGAATTAGACGGGCGAGTTCCAAATTCTTACTGACTTTGGCAGCTCCTGTCTCTTTACCAGCGGCAGGTTCGGTCCTGGGAGGAAGAAAGGGTGGCTGCCACCTCCGACCCCAAGCCACCTTACTGTGGCCCACAGGGAGGGATCATGTCCCTCTCAGATCCCTCAGGACGGGGCCGTGTCCCCTCAGACCCCCGGGAGCACAGCAATGCCCCCTCAGACATCCTGAGGCAGGACCAAGCTCCCTTCCAAAAGAGAAGAGCAGAGCTCAGCCACCTTCCCCAACGCTGCCCGCTCTCTTCCTACAGCCCTGCCCCAGCTCACTTTTTCAGCTTCTCGCCCACAGCGGGGGACGCTGCCGGCCTGGTCAGCTTCTCCCTCGGGGGCGATGGCGAGCGGCTCTGGCTGCGGCTGCGGCTGCGGCTGGGGCTGCGGCTGCGGCTACGGCTGGGGCTGGGGCTGCGGCTACGGCTCGGGCTGCGGCTGCGGGACGGGCTGAGGGACCAGCTGCTGCGGCTACGGCTACTGCTGTGGTGCCGGGGACCCCGGCCACCCCGCCGGTATCGGTCCCCGGAGCGGGAGCGGCTCCTGGAGGCATGGCGGGGCGGGGGGGGCCGTGAGGAGCTGGGGACCCCCTCCACACACCCCCAACCTGGCTCTGAAACTACAGCCCTCCCCCTGGGCCCTGCGGAAGCTCCGGGTGTGACCACCCACGTGCTCCGCGGCTGCTCCCTGGCCTCGATCTGCGTCTATACGGAGCCCACCCTCTAGATACAACCACCCGGAGACGGCTCCTGCTTTTCATTCTCATTGGAGAGACACACACTCCCCTGCTCCCCTGGGAGGTGACCCACCTGATCAGCGCCCCCTTTATACACAGGGTGCCCAGCTCCAGGCTCCCAGGGGCTGTGAGCTCACCCACACACCCAGCACACTCCTCACCTTGCTGGGCTCCAGTGGGGACCACCCCCGAGCCCACTCTTTCTACCCAGCTATAGCAGACCCACGAGACCCAGTGAGGGCACATGCAATCCCATCTTTTCTCTGTTTGGGATGCTGGACACTTCTCGGCAAGGGCTCACCCCCAGGCTGATGTTCAAGATGGGGCCAGGCCCCCTCCCGTGCCCGGCCTCTCTCCTGTGGTAGCCCTGTGTCAAGCTACAAAGAACAAGCTGGAAGCCAAGTCTAGGCCACACACAGATTCTGCTGGGGCTAACCAAGTTTTTACAAAACTCAAATTTGTGGGCAACGGTGACAAAACGAACTACCTTTTAAAAACTGTCAACTTCTCTTGAAAAAACAAGCCAGGGCAACACCCGGCCTGCCACTGCACAGCTGACAACCTGACTAGAGGGGACACGTGTGCCCCAGTCCATCCAGGCCCACCTGGCCCCTTTATTTCACCTCCAGGCCCTGTAGGAACTGATGCTGAGACGGAGGCCACAAGACAAGAGACAAGGCTGGGAGCAGTGGCAGCCTCCCAACACTAGGCCCTGTACCCAGCACTCACGTGCATCACTTGTCACATCTTCATGACTCCACAAAGGGAATGCTATCCCTCCTTTACAGGGAACAACCAGGAAGTTTCTGAGCAGGGCCAAGAACTGAAGCCAGGCTCACCCACTGAGCCACACCAACACGAGGCAGCCCCGATCTGACCAAGGGAGAGCCCATTAAGGCCACTCCGCTCCTCAGGGGACTCGTTTCCTACCCTGTCTGCAGCATCTCTACCGCAGAGGGAGCAACCCTGCCCTGGAGGCCAGCCAGGTCCCCACTACAAGCCCCAGGAAACCCTGGAGTATCCACATACCTCTTTACACCCCTGCTGGGAACCCCCCCCGGGGGTGGGGAGGACCAGCTCAGTCCCCTGAGAACGTGGCTATGCTCCAGCCCGCATCACCACACGAGAGGACTGGGGGTGGGGCACATCTCTCCTGCAAACCGAGTGCTTCTTCGCACACTGGCAGTGGCCCGGTCCCCTCCCTTAGAGCCGGGTCTGACCCGGGGCTGTGCCCTCCCCCAGGCCACCCCACACATTAGCGCCACACACCTGCTTCTGCGCCGGGGCCCGTAACCACCACGCCGGGCAGGCGAGCGGGAGTACCGGTGTCCATCTCGGGAGCCCCCGCCAGAGTGGCGCCGGCCGCGGCTCCGGGACCGCGAATAGCGCCGGGAACGGGACCGAGAGCGGGACCAGGACCGGGAGCGGGAGCGCGCATGGCGGCCTGAGCGGTAGTAGCCCCCGCCTCGGCGGGAGCGGGAGCTGGAACGGGAGCTGGAGCGGGAGCTGGAGGTCCTCGAGGCGGAAGAGGAGGAGGAGGAGGAAGAGGAGGAGCGGCGGCTGCAGGCGGGGCACGGAGGGCCAGTCAGCACGGGCCTGGGCCAGGGCCCCCCACTGCCCCGCGTCCCCCCCATGGTGGCCGGGGCGTAGGGCGGGCAGCGTGAGCGTTACCGACCGGGCGCTGGCATTACGTCCCGGTGCGGGGCCGCCGGGCTGGGGGGGTGCGGGGGGCTTCCCTGTGGTGGCCCCTGATGCGGCTGCTGCCGCTGCGGCCGCAGCTGCCTCCTCATCGCTGCCCCCAAAACTGGTGATGAACGTGATCTTCTCCTCACGGCCTGGGGTCGGGGAGCGGGAACGGGAGCGGGACTCGGAGCTGGACTCAGAGGGTGACCTACGGAACAGGGAAGAGAGGACTCAGCTGCCCGGCTCCCTAGGAGTCCACGGGCTGACACGCATGGTGCAGAGCCCCACAAATGAGCACTGTTGGACACCCAGCACAACACACCTGGCCGAAGGGCAAAAAGGAACCCAGCCATGCAAGGGCTTAACTCAGCCACGGAGTCTCCGCAAAATATACAAGAAAGAGAGCGACAGCAAGCTGTACTGATTTCGTGTTAACTATTAAAGAATAATGAGCAGGGGTGCCTGGGTGGCTTGGTGGATTAAGCCTCTGCCTTCAGCTCAGGTCATGATCTCAGGGTCCTGGGATCGAGCCCTGCATCTGGCTCTCTGCTCAGCGGGGAGCCTGCTTCCCCCTCGCTCTCTGCCTGCCTCTCTGCCTACTTGTGATCTCTCTCTGTTAAATAAATAAGATCTTAAAAATATACATGTAGTAAAGAAAGATGAGCAGATCTACAGATTTAACCTGGGAAAATCACTTCAACACAGACGTCCACCAAGCAAGTTCTACAATGTTAAGCAGGGCACAATTCCATTGTTATAAAAGGAAGTACCCATGTCCTCGGATTGAGTGTCTACCTGCGCTGACCTTGTACCCAAAGGTACCTGTCTTGTCTCCTGTCCTCCCAAGAGCCCAGAGAGGCAGGCCCCTCCCACCGCATTCTGAAGAGGGTACCGGGGTCAGGATGACATCTGTCCCTCTTCAAGGCCCACGCCCCATCGCTCCCACACCCCAGAGACGCGTGTTTGCGAGGCCGGGCCCTCATGTGCAGTATCTCTCACTGCTTATTTCTGGGAGTTTAGATCAAAGAGACTTCTGATTTCTCTAGCAGACCTTTCTGCCACGCTTGGTTATTTTTAACACATGACTACATTGTGTTTGATTTAGAAAAAGAAGGTTCACATTTAAAGAAAAAACACCGGGAAAGCAGAATAACATTTTGGAAATCAGAATAATAATCCAAACCCATAAATGAGAGTGGGTGCCGAGAACCACTGACCGCCCCCCCTCCAGCCCTGCCCCTCCACCAGGTTTGCTGGCTGCCCCTCCTTGGGCCCTGGGAACTCACCGCTTATAGGGGTCGTAGGTGGGACTGTCTCGGCGGGCATAGCTATGGAGAGAAGAGCGGGGTAGGACAAGTAGGGGCTTGGGATCCAAGTGGGTATGGAACTGGTTCCACTCACCCAACCAAGGAGCCCAAGGGCAGATACTGGGCACTGTGAGTAGGGGGCTGCTAGCCGGGTTTTAGGCCCTGCCTTGATCCCTCTGCCCACCCACCTCTGATCTGTGCAAAGCAGGGACCTCGGCCACACCCCGCAAACAATGTCCTGGGCCCCTCCCGACCCTGGGCAACAGAGACTCCAGCAGCCTGAGTCCTGCTTGGGCTCTGAACCCCAGACGGAAGCATCCCTCCTGCCACTCCAAGTCCCTGGTCCCACAACCTGGATCCCAGCTCGTTCACAAGAGCGATGGTAAAACTAGAAGCGCCGCGGTGTCTCAGATGCTCACTACGTGCCAGGCACTGAGCACTTCACTTCTATGAACACAGCCGCTCTTTATGACAACTCTCTGAGGTCACTGACAGCTCAGAGCTCAGGAAACCGAGGCCCAGAACAGTAGAGTCACTTGCCCAGCGTCACACAGCTCATAAATCAAAGAGCTGGGCTCCCCAGCCAGGCCCTGCGGCCCTGAGCCCACACCTTTATGTGCTACACTGACTGCACCCCTACAGGGAGGAGGATGATGGCAACAACCACTGCAGCTTTCCCGGGCCCTACACCAAGCCCTGAGCGTGGCACCAGGCTGCTTAAGCTACCCTCAGGGACTCTCCCTGCCCGGAGGCGGGGGAGCAAAGAGGCACGGGTTTGCACTCAGCCTCTAGAGCTGACAGGCAGCAGCAGGCTCGTCTGGAGGCCACTTGACCTGGGCAGACTCTGTGCCACACTAGGCCACCTCCTCCCAACCTGCCCCAGGCCTCAAAGTGGACACTGGTGTGCCCCAATCCTTGGAGATCACAGTGCTTTTTCCAAAGGAGGAAACTGAAACTTGAGGGAAGTCACTTGCCCCAAATCTGACAAGGACATGGCCCAGGAGGAGAACCAGGAAGGACTTCAGGGACAGGGCTGTTCCCCTTGACTCTGCCCTCCAGTCTTCAGCTACCCCACACCACCTCCCCACTGGTGCCTGGGACACCTGGCAAGAGTCCAAGTCCAGAAGGGTGAGGGGAGTGGCTGGCAGGGCAGGTGTCCACGAGGCCATCTCTACCCTAAACCTTCCCCGTTTCCTGCCCTACCAGGAAGACTCTGTTCGCAAGTCCAAGCCTGACCCTAAAGAGCCTCCTTGAGCCCCAGCCCCTCCCCCAGAGCCCGGAATGAGGCTGGAAGGGCAGGGGCAGAGGGAGAGCTCACTTTACCTGGGTGGGCTGATTTTTCGGCCTCTCAGTCGCTTCTCCCGGAACTCCCTCCGCTGGCGCCGGGAGCGGCGGCCCTGGAGGAGGGTGGACACCCCGCTGGTGAGGGACGTGCCTCCCTGAGCCACGCTCGCCCTGCCCCCCATGCCGGCCCAGCCCTCACCGAGTACATGGCCTTCTCTTCCTCAAGGGCCTTGGCATGCTTGATCGCCTCCGCCTCCTCCTTGTCTTTCCGGAGCATCCTGCAGAGGAAGGGGAGGGGGGGTTACAACAGAGAGGTGACAGGCCACAGGCAGAATCGTCGCCAGAAGGCAGAGATCCCAAGCCATCCTGGGGTTCATTCAGCGCTATTACTGAGCAGCTACTGCACGCAGGCGCTATTGTGCGGACTGGGGATTCATTACTGAAAACAAAAATCCTGGCTCTCATGGGCCTACATTCTGGAAGAAGATAATGACCCAGATAACATGACAAGTAGTAAGTTAAACAGTGAAAACCTGGCTGGGAAGATACACTGCAGATGGGGGAAGAAGGACCAGGGGACGAGCAGAGCTGCTGCAGCTTTCAAGAGGAAGATCAGGGGACTGAGAAGAAACCACAAGGAATAAGCAACACAAACGCCAGCAGAGCCACTGAGGCAGCGGCCAGGAAGTCTGAGGGCGGAGAGGAGGCTCAGGAGCGAGGAGGCACAGAGGCCGCGCAGGGGCAGCGCGTGTGGGTTGAGGAGCAGAGAAACAGACAGGACCTTGTGGCCGAGGTAAGGACTCCGGCTGCCCTAGTGCCAGAGCCCCCATGGAGGGTTCTGGGTTCAGATGGGATCCCCCAGATTCACACTGGATACCCTGTCCGCTGGGGCTGCTGCATGGGATCTGCACAGGGTGTGGCCCAGGGAATGGGCCGGTGAATGGAGCCTCCTGTCCACCAGGGGGTGCTGTCCACCAGGCCCAGGAACCTGGGAGGTCTCAAGGGTCAGAGGGCCACAGAGGGCCAGGGAGCTGGGCGCAGCCTCTTTGTGCAGCGGGAAAGTCTGGTGCTCAGCACCCATCCCAGGAGCTCAGGAGCCCGCGTGTGTGAAGCACTCGAGCTGAGGAGGGAGGCAGCCGTCCACAGCAGGGTTAACGACGGACGCCAGGCCCCGAGCGCGGAGGATCGGCAGCCTGCAGGCCTCACCTGACAAAGTCGCCGTCCGCCATGCCATAGGTCGTGGCCTGCTTGTTGAGATCTGCCACCTGTTCCTGGTTCAGTTCATCCACATCCACCTCCACGTCTGCACCAAGAGAAAGGCCGTCAGAGGCCAAAGCCGAGCGAGAGGACCGGGGAGAAGGGGCAGCGCCCCGGGAGATGGGGGCACAGGGGAGATGCCCACCAGACTGGAGGCCTCTGCAGGCAGGGAACGAGTCAGCTCATCTTGGCATCCCCAGGCTGGCACAGGGCTTGGCCGGAGGGGAGCACGACCAACGGCAGGGGCGGTGGGGGGTTGGGGGAGAGAAGACGTGACAAATGAGGGCCCGAGTGAGCACCAGGATGGACAGGCGAGACCAGTGGACAGAGCGATGTACGATGTGTGGATGGAGACAGACTGGCGGGCGGGTGAGGGTGGGCAGGAGGTGGGGGGCAATGGTCACAGGTGTTTAGGACCTAGATGCACTATGAGTAAGTGGAAGGCAGAATGGACACCTTCCGGATGTGTGATAAGCAGCAGTGGGCTGACAGGAGGTAGGGAAGACAGTGGATGGCTGGAGCCATGGGTATTTGGGTAGGGGGAGAATGGCAGTGGGGGAGGGAGGGATGATTCTGGAACTGAATGAACACTTGCTCTCCAGAGGAGACAGAAAAAGAGGAAGACAGAGAGGCTGACCCAAACAGAAGAGAATGGAGACAGAACCCAGGTGGGGACAATATCATAAAAGCAGTGTCCTAGAAATGAGAGAGGAGAGATACAGAGAGGGAGGCCGGCACAGAGGAGCACATGAGTGAGGACCGGGAGGACGGCAGAGGCTGGAGTGCCCCAGGGCAGGGACGGGGGAGACGGGGCTCGTCAGTGCGGGGCACCCCACAGAGGGTGAGGAACAAGACACAAAAACGATGCCCAGGGACTGCGGGGTTGGGGAGGGCAGAGAGGGGACCCCACCGATGTCGGGGATGACCTCATCTTCGTCCGAGTTGCTCTCCTCCTCGGCTGGTGACTCCTCCTCCTCTGGCTTCTCCGCTGCCTTCTCTACCTCGGCCACGGTGCTGTCTTCATAGGTGTAGCCAATGGAGGCCTTCTTCTCCGCCAGCCTGGGGCAGGGGAGCCCATGAGCCAGGAGGGCCCCGGACGCAGCCAAGACTTGAGAGCACATGGACTTGAGCTCTAGCCTCTCGAAGGCGCCCTTGCCTCTGGCCCCTCACACATGCTCTCCCTCCGCCTAGAACCTTCTGCAGCTGCCTCCCACCAGCCCCTCCATCTTCCTCCAAGCTCCAGCTCCTCCAGGAAGCTGTCCCCCTAGGCAGGGTCAAGCACCATCCTGAGCTCCTCGGCCGCACCCACATGGAGTCATGACCGTCCAGGGACAGATCTCTCCCCCTGGCAGACTGAGCTCAAGAGGGCAAGAACCAGAGTTTCCCTGGGTAACAGTATGGCCCAGCTTTGCCCAGAACAGATGAGCGGCCTCAAGCACACGTGTTGCTAAATTAATTTAGTCAACGTTCCCAGATGTCCCTCAAGTGCTAGTCTCATCCTGAAAGTGGGCTCACGGGTAGGCATCAGTCACTGAGAAGCTTCCATGGCATCCATGCAAACCCCAGATGAAGGAGGGCAACAAGAGCTCAGGCTCACAAAAGGGAAGGCTGGGCAGCAGGAGGGAAGCAGTCGCACTCCAGCACTGCTACGGACAGGAGGGCTGAGCACCGCCCGGGAGGAGGACAGGGCCACCCAGGCAGAAGGAACAAAGAGAGAAGGGAGACTGCCCACCAGGGACCTCCCTGAACCAGAGGTGGCTCCACCTACAGGCCTGTCGCCCCCCACCACTGTTCCTCCAGAGACTCAGCCCTGAGATGCCCCCTCTCCAGAGTGATGCCAGCTGCAGAGGAGCCCACGAAAGGCAGGCACAGGATGGGTGACCCATAAGCTGCATCCACTGCGGGAACGGGGCTTGCCAGCTAGTCACACCGCAGCTCAGCAAGGGGGTCCTCACAGGCAGGATGCAAACCCAGGCCTGGGTCACCCCAGGGCTGGCTCAACCAACTTCACTGCCTACTGTCCCCCAAGCTAGAAACGCAACACAGAGGTTTCTCAGGAAATCCTCTCCCTCCGCCACCACTTCCTCCTCTAAGTGTTTATTAAATGAGTACCTACTACCGACCACACACTGGCCCGGACTATGGGAAAGCCGAGGTGGATAAGCTGGAGGAGGCCATGCCCCGCTGGGGCTCACCATCCCCACCTCCGCCATGCCCTCGTGCCCCCAGACGTCAACTCACTTCTTCTTCTCATCCTCACTGGGTCTCTGGAGGCCTCCGTACAGCTCATCGATGTAGATCTGGTACAGACACTGCTCCTCTGAGACTGCAGCAAGGGGAGAGGCGGGGGATCAGAGTGGGGGCAGAGGCAGTGACACAAGAAGGCAGTGAGGGGTAGGAGGGCGGGTACAACCCCAGTTCAGCCAGGGGCAGAGTCACTGGTGGGCACAGCACTACAGGCGGCGTGCAGAGGACACAGCGACCACAGGAGGACCCACCGTGCGGCCGCAGTGACCGGCATGAGGGGGCGGGGAGCGTGTAAATTCTCTCTGGCTTGTTTCCTTTCTATAAACGGGGAGCCCTGAAGAGCGAGCTCTTCGCACGGCAGCAACGCGACTATTAACCCCGTAAGGGAGGCCTCTGGTCAGACACTTCAGACCTGCGAACTTCTCCTGAGCGCCGGATGTCACCAGTACTGCAGGGGCCCCTCCACCGCAGGCCTCTCTGCGACTCAGCTTAAACTACACGTGTTTGAAGCCATCGAGGCTCTTGTTTACCCACAACACCTAACATGACCAGCTTGACACTGTATCCGAGCCTTCCCTGATCCTCCTTGCAGTGAAACTCATGGACCTGATTGGCTGCGGGACCCTGGACAAGTCCCCTTCCCTCTGCGGGTCTCAGCTTTTCCATCTGTGAAGTCAGGCTGGGGGGCTGGGCGGGGAGCACCGTCCCTTGCTCCCGCAGCACCCCCAGCCCCGCCCAGGTCCGGCCGGGGCATACAAAGCCCGGGAGAGGGCCCAGCTGGCCAGTCTCACACCAGTTGCCTCGTTCTCCCTGCTCCAGCCCCACAGGCTGCCTGTGCCCATCCTCCCACCGGCCTCTTCTGCGGCCCCCTCTCCTCACAAGAGCGTCTCTCCACTCTTCCCCAACACCAGCCTCCGTCAAGCACCTCAGAGAAGAGCCCACCATCGGTGAGAACGCCACCTCAGCCTGTGATCGCCAGCCACGCTGGTGACTGTGTGGCTGCTGCCCTCTCCCCAAGGAGCCCGCTGACCCCGGGAGGGGGGTCCCGCCACACCACAGGTGCTCAGGAGCGGTGGCAAGGATCGAATGCGGAGTCAGACAGAACTAAGGAAACCCCTGGCTCTGTGGCCAAGGAGCCCTGTAGGCCTGGGTGAAGGCAAGAACAGCACCAAGAGCGAAGATGATAAACTTCCCTGATTCTAACACCTGGCTGGTTGCTAGGATTTTGGCAAGCTTTGGTATCAGAGATGCCAAGATGGTCATCTTCGAAACAGAGAGACGCGGTTACTGCAAATGCACAGCAGGGGCTGACCGCGCCAGGCTCGGAGCCAGAGATTCACACGCCCCTAGCCGGGCCCTTACAACCATCCCGGGGGGACAGAAAC
>ML105319.1:0-40091 GCA_003697995.1 Taxidea taxus jeffersonii
AAAAAAAAAAAAAACACGGGCAACTGTGTGTGCGTTTGTGTGGGGTGTGCAAGTGTGATTATGTGAAAGAAGTTGTTTGTTTCAAAAGTCCTTCTTCGCCCTAAGAACAATCGTCATTGTCGCTGTGCGGTGAGCAGTTCTGAAAGGTGAACTGTTATTTCAGAAGAGAAAAATGTTGACGATGATTCAAGTCTAACAACACAAGTATAAAACAAGGGAGGGAGGTTTCTAAAGATTTTTTCCTTTTGGATGTGACAAAGACATTTGCAGTGCTTCCCTAATAGTTTGCATTTTAATTAACTTTTACTACATTTTGACTTCAACTCCTGGATGGCAGTGGTATCTGTTGTTTTCAGTAAAGACTTCTATACTAGCATGCATTCTAAATTTTTGTTTAAATTTTCTAATCTTTTTGAAAGCATGTTCTTAGTCATAAAGAATTTTTCCACCTGGGAACCATGCCTCAATTTAAAAATATAAAAGACCTTTCATGAATAATAACTGCAAATAGCCCATTCGTTTGTGTCCACGGAGTTGTTGGCGCCTGTACAAGATCTCAAAAAACTAAAGGCAATCTAAGCGTGTTTCTCTCCAATCGTATATATGTATGTATATATACACACATATATATGTTTTCATTTGCGATATGGAAGTAAAAAAATCTTTTAAAAGACTTTTTCGAAAAGCATTATGCTAAAATTTAACCGAACTTGCATTCCCTACCAGATACAACATAACCAGTGCCTGCCAACGTCAGCCTAACGAAATGAAGAGTATTTCTGAATCAGATTACTCTTGGGGTCAGAAGCTAGTCAATGAAAAGCAAGGAGAATTCAGGTTTGCAAACCATGGAGGGGGCGGAAGCAGCTCCCCAAGTTCCCAGGAACACACCCAAACCTGTGCGCTCATATCTTCCGTGTTTACGTGTTATGGAGAACTTCTCCTTTTCACTTTTAGTTAGAAAATCCATGAATCCCTTAGTTCGTCTGGTTTCAGGCTGTGAGACCCAAAGTCAGCTCGAGGGTCCCTTTCTGCCAGGTAACTTCCGGAGGCCCAGAATTTTTCGGAGCTAGACCCAGCCCTTGGCATATTCCGGGCAGAAAGGGCGTCTTGCGGGCCCTTCCCAGCGCCGCCACCTCCCCAAGCTCTCCGCCGCGGGCTGATGGTGCCAGAGCGCCTTGCCCTCATCCAGCTTCTCGAGATCGCGCCACGGTGTCGGCACTTGGCTGCAGAGGGAGTGAACCTTGGGCTATGGGTGTATCCGCCCCGTTTCCCGCTTTCCCAGAGGATTGCAGACAACCTCCCTTCCCATTTGCTCCGGCTGAGCTCCTGTTCCCACCCATCCCCTCCAGTCTTGCCCTCACCAGGCACCTAGCGCCCCACCGCAGGGGCTCCGTGCTAAGGGCACTCACCGCAGCGGCCCCTTGTCCCCCACGCTGACCACGTTAAGGGAGGACGTGTCCTCTCCGCGCTGTCCTCCGAGCGCCAGAAGTCGAGAACAGTGGCAGGGAAAGATGGGAGGATTGGGAAGGAAAGCGCAGGGCTGAGTGGGGTAACTCAGAGCCTCAGCGTTGAGTACCTCTGCCTCCCCAAACAACCTGGGGCCTCCCCTTCCCTCCCCGGGCTTCCACCGCAGGTCTCACCCTGGTCTGCGGGTCCCCATGGAGCTGCTCCATCAACCAGATTGTCCCCGGCTTTTAAGGCTCTCCCCTTATCCCATACCTTCTAGCTGTTTCGAGTTTGAGTTTCAGTTAAGCTGTTTTCTAAGGTCGTAGAAGCTCCACTTTTTTTTTTCTTTGCCTCATTTACACTCCTTTCTTTAAAGAGCATCCCTCAAGCCTAGCTTCTGCCAGACCCTGTACAATCTCCCAGCGCTCTGTGTGCAAGAGGAGAAGTGATTTGTCTGTTTACAGCAGGTTTAATTAAGACAGTTATGTGCCGTGAACTCTTCGGGCCCCAATCAATGCGTTTTGATTTGGAAAGTCAAATAGAATCACATCTTACTCTTGCGGGTCCCGGTTGGCTGCCCAGGCCGGCGATAGATGCTGCTGTCCATCTACACCCACTTCACTGGACCTGAACAAGTCTCTCCCACAAATCTAGTCACCCAGCTTGTCCCAGTGACCCCCCCAGTTGGGTCTTTTGGCAAGACCAAGGCCTTCCTGGTCAGGGCAAGAAAGGCTGAATACACAGAGCACTGCTGGGGGACCTTTAGCTGAGGAGCCAGGCGCTGGACTCCTCTGGATCCCACTTCCTGGCTACCAAACTGCTCCCTAGCCCCAAACCCTCGTCCTCTGCTCTCCTTTGCCCCAACCCAGCAGAGAAAGCCAGAGAGGCAAGACTTTCCTTTTCCCTAGTTGTGCATCCAGTATCCTACCTCCCCCCAGCTCTCTGACTTAGGTGCTGGGCTGCTGCAGAAGCCTTTTTCTAATTTGTCATCATCAGAAACCTCAGACAACTGGAGTGTAAAACTTCAAGGGCTTCCAGGGATACAATGACTTCAGGAGCTCAATGAAAGGGGGGTGGGGAGGCTGAGGGTTGGGGACAAGGGCGCCTGAAAGACGTCCCAATTCGCCCTCCTGAACCTTCCTCCCTTGGCAGCCTGGCTGCACTAGCTTGAGCAGTTATCCACCCTCCCTCCTACCCCCTCCCAATCGCTCGCTCCCCCCTCTCGGACTTTCTGGAATATCCCACCACTTTTTCAGCCCTCCAAAAGGAAAGGGGCTAGTGAGCGTGTCAAAGGTTGCTCAGCCTCCTCCTCGCCCCTGATGTTGTCCAGCAACCCAGGACTCCAGAGCCAGAGCCCTGTGTTGCCTGCCATACTGGTCATGACACCTTAGGGGGTGTGTGCATCTCACCTGCTCCTCTCTGTTGCCTACGTCCATCCCCCAGGGGTAGCACCCATGTTCCCGCCACCCCTGCGGTTCTGACCCCAGGAAAGCTGCGGGCCTGCCACTAACTTCATCATACCATCCATAGTCGATCCCCTCGGTTTTCAGTAGATTTGGCATCCAACAAGGGTAACCATATAGAGAGAGAGAGATAGGATTTGGGGGCTTGAAACATTCTGAGCATGTGGGGGGGGCAGTCTCAGGGGAGCTGCCCTGAAAGCTGATGGAAGCAGTGATCTTAGCTGCGGCCTTGAGGGGGTGAACTCTGGTGGGCTGTATGTGCTAGGGCTCCCAGGACAAACCCCCTCCTTGGCCTCCTACCCAGGGGACAGAATTAGGTTGGAGAGTTGAGTTTTAGGGGTCTTTAAAAAAAAATGTTTTTATGCCTGTAAAGGACTAAGGCCGGTACTAGACGGTGCAGCAGTTGGCCGAAAAGTAAGCCTGTGACTCGCCCCTCCCCCTGTTGTCAGGCAGCAGCGGGTGACAGTCTGGCATTAGCTCTGGTAAAGCTGCCTGGCAGGGCTTTGGGCCTTGGCATCCAACTGAGGCCCAGTAACCCCCATAAATCGCGCATCTTGCCTGGGGTGTTTGTGTGTGCCTAGGGAGAGTTGGACTAGTGCTGTATTCGCCGTGTCAGCGCCTTCCCGCGCTGGGGCTCAAGTGTGGAT
Organism: Taxidea taxus jeffersonii; assembly: GCA_003697995.1. Taxonomy (NCBI): domain Eukaryota; kingdom Metazoa; phylum Chordata; class Mammalia; order Carnivora; family Mustelidae; genus Taxidea; species Taxidea taxus. The sequence continues at coordinate 3,560 of ML105319.1, forward strand.
GCAGTGGACGAATCCATGAATCAGCTCCACAGCAGAGGGGTCGAAGAAGCATCCATCTCCGTTAAATGGGCTGTAGGCAGCTGCGGATGCGGCCCCCTGCCCTCCTCTGAGCAGGCGTGAGGTGGCCCGGGAGCCCTGCCAGCAGCCCCCGCCCCTCAGGCGGAGCTCGGGTCCTGGCAATCTCTGCACTTTGTCATCACGCCCCAGTATTTGACATTCGCAATTATCTGCAAATACCCTGATCGGTTTGTATATGAAACACTTTTTTTCCTGCCTTAAGGTTGGAATCTGGTAAGTTTCAGACAAGTGGTTGCGGGGGGGCAGGGGGGGGGAGGTGACCCGGGGGACCGCGGGGGACCGGCCCAGTGAACCGGGCTCGGCTAGGTAGGCGACGGGAAGGGGCGGATATGCAGGTCGCCCCCTCCTCCCCCAGCCATGCTCAGAGGCCAGGCCGCTCGGAGCTAAGGAAGGGCCCAGGCCGCGACCCTGGGGTCCTCTTTTGAAAGGAGCGCCCCCTAATCCGCGTGGGAGAAAAGGTGAGAGGGGAGCGGGGATCCGACCAGAGGCAAGGCCCGGGGGTTAATCGTCTTGATAATCGGAAAGGCTGCTGCCCGGCCTGGTGGCTGTTACCAAGAGTGTCAGTCACCAGCTCTGGACCCCGCTGCAGAAATTACCTGCTCAAAGAGACATCCCGCGGAGCCCTCCGCTCGGAGCTCTCCCCGCCGGCTGTCTGCGGGAAGTAAACCGCGCCCTCGCTCCAGGGAAGCCGATGCCCCTTTGACCCTCCTCCTCCCCCAGACGGTTCCTAAATCCAGAAGGGCCAGCTCCGAGATCTCTCGCAACTCCTACATCGCAGCTTCCGGACTACCTGCCCATTACACAGCCCGTCTACAAAAAGGAAAAACCAATACAAAACAAAAACCAAAAAGTGGTGAGGGAGGGCGAGGGAGGGTAAAGGAGTGAAATTACGCGTCTGCGTTTTCCTACTGCCTTAGGAGCCCCATCCTGGCTCCTGGCTGGTTCCAAGGGCCTGGAGCCCAGAGACCGGAAGGGCAGACCTTCCTCGTGCGAAGTGCACAACAGCTCCAGTGCGCTGGGACTCGGCGTCTTACTGGCCAGCGAGCTCAGCTACTTTGCTACGGGTTTATTAGCAACTTTAGAAACACCAAACCGCGCAGGGAAGCCTCTTCGCGCTCAACTCGCAGCTCTGCTATAGACACTGGGCTAAGTTGCTTTTCCCACATATTACTCACAGTTTCCGGGGAAAGTGGGAGGAGGAGCAGGTTAGAGAAAGGTGGGTGGATGGGGGACATTGCAACACCTTCAAGAAAAATCGGGGAGGGGGGTGTTATAAAGTCCGTCTTTGTAAGAGCCCAACCTTCAAAGCCTTGGTATATTCTGAAAAGGAAAAGAGAAGACAGAAGCAGGTCGAAAACGAATCCCTCCATCCCCCAACTCCCAACCCCTCCAGCGTCCCCCAGCCCAGTTCACCCCAATCGGGTAGAGACTGCGCGTTGAAAAGACATCAGCTCTCTCAGCTCCTGCTCAGTGCAGGCGGGCAAGGAAGCACCCGTGGCTGGAGAAGGTCCTTACAGTCTCCTCTGGTGCCCTTATCCTAGGGAGAGCCCCACACTGGAAAGGCCGCTGAGATCCGTCACCTTCCCCACCCTCACGTTGCAAACCCTGTGACCCTGTGTCCAAGGCCTCCTGGGGGAGCAGCCTGCGACGCCCGAACATTGGCCTTCCTTCCCCGCGCTCCTTGGAATTTGGTCTGAGGTGAGGCCGGCCGCGACACCCACCAGGGCCCTTAGATTAGGCCCCGTCTCAGCCGTGGATGCCAAGACTGGGCATAAGGGCCCCAGGAAAACCAAGCTGGGGGGTTTCCACCAGGGTCGGGGGGGTGGGTCACGACCTCAGAGGAGCCAGGTGGTGGGGCGACACCCACCGCGCCCCCTGCCACTTTCAGAACAGCCTGCAGAGAAGGCAAAGGCAAGACGCGGTACGACGGCTCAAACCTTCACCCTTTTACGGTCTTTTCCCCCGTGTCCTTATCTTTGTTAGGTAGGTGTATGCAGCAGCTTATTCTACACAAAGTGCCCCGAGGATTGGACCAGGGGACCGCTCTTGGGGATTCTGTTCCCTACGCACTGTGGGCGCCCGGAGGAACCCAGGGCAGAGCCCACCCTGGCAGAAGTGAGAGCCTTTCGGGCCCAGCAAAATACTCCTGCTCCAAACCTGCGCCAGAGCGGCAACCTCGTCGGAGCTCCCGCAGCGCGCACCCTCAGCAAGCTGGCGGCCCCGAGCACGTGCGCGCACCCTCCCACGTGGAAACAAATTCGCCCCGCATCTGTCACCCCAGACGGCTTTGCCTTCGGGGCTCCTCTGGGACCCCAGCCCGGCGCAAGAAGTCGCGAAGACGAGCGCCGGAGGCCGGAGGACTCCTCTGCTCACCTTGACTTGAGACACTCGAAGACCCCAATTAACTACCGATTGCATCAGGGCCGACGGGTGCAAAGTGGCTGCGCCCCGCAGAGGCACTCGCTCCCCGAATCCGGGTCTCCCAGGGCATCTGGTGTCGGGGTAGACTGTACCGGCCACCTGCAGCGCGCGCGGATCCAGGCGGGGAAAGGGCGCCGTGTCACCGGACGGCCGGTCCCTCTCCGGGGGTCGGCCCTGACTTTGTGGGTAACTTAAGAAGCGCCTCTGAACTCGGGGAGCGCGTGTCGGGGCACCTCCCTGCACAGCCCCCCACCCCCTTCCTCCCCTGGCCTCGAATCTTCCCATCCCGCCCCACCCCCCACACAGCCCCGCCCGTTAGAGGCGCGCGGCGGGCACTCGGTGCACGGAGCCGCGGGTTCAGATGTTTATTCGCAGCTAATTGCTTATGCAGGAAAATGCTCGTTACCCGGGCCGAGCGCTTCCGCCCCGGGCTGGTCGACCCCGCCGGCGGCAGCTCGCCGATCCCACCCGCGGAGCCACGAAGGAGCCGGCGGCAGGGAGGCGGCTGTGTGCCACCCAGGGCCCGGCCGCCCGCACTGCTCCGGACTCCCGCTAGGGGGAGCGCCTCGGGCTCCAGGGTCCTCTCGGGTCGGCCCTGCCGCCAGCCGCAACCCAGAACGCGGCGGCCTTTCACCTGCCCTTCCGGGGAGCACTGCCCGCAGGGGAGCGCACGCAGGGCCGAGCCTTGTTCCTGGGTCCCGGTTGTTGCACAGCAAAGAAGATAGACATGACCGAAGAATATTCTTTAGGTCCAAATGTAGTCAAGGAAATTTGTAGGTGAGGTCACCTCCTTTGACCAAATCCAACGGGAGGAAAAAAAATATTGCATAGGTTAAGAAATGTTCGTGAGCTCTTAAATTTTTGGACATTTTAGGTGATCTCATCCCTTCTCATTGTTTGCAAGTCGTCCAAGAAGCTTTTAGATGGTCCTAGCACAAAACAGCATCTCAGAGGACACCTTCCTGCAGTAACAACACCAAAGGATTCTGCCCCTTTGGGCAGAATATACTGCATATACTTAACTCAGGGCTCAGAACTTTCATTTTAAGATACGACCAATGTCTAGAGAACACCCGAATCCAGGGCCAAGGGGAAAGAAGTTAGCTAGGCGGTGAACCCATAGACCACTCTACGGTGCCCAGTGGGGTTGAACACCTGAGCCTGAGGGGCCAGATTCTTTCTGGAGAATGTTTCCCCAGATAAAGTCTGCAAGCTCTCCTTCCACAAAAAAGCCATCCTTCCCACCGGAACCCGCAGCTCAGAAGGCCAAGGCATCAAAGGTCTTCAGAGAGAATCCTATAAGCAAAGAATTTCACACTTGGAAGGAAACTTAAAGACCACGTAGTCTAATGGTTATAGTTTACTGGTGAGAACTTGCGCTGCGTAGAGACTAGGCAAAGATTCACACTCCAGGTGAGAAAGCCCCTGAATGCTGAGGTGAGACTAGCTCTCCTCTTCTGACTCTCAGTCCAGTTCAGTTTGGACCAGAAATGCATTTTGCTGTTGTCACTATCCTTGTCATTATTAATATATTTGCACATATTTAAGGGTTCTTAGAAAGACACACTCCTTTAATAATATTGCAACAATAGCAAAATCTGCCAGGTCTATGTGAAAAGAATATTATAGTTGATTCAAGGGAGGCTGAATTTTAGAAGTGAAGTTACATATAGCATTTGAAGCATTTTGGGGAAAGACTAAACAAAAATAGTTGTATTGTTTTATCCCAACTTAAGAACATGGGATATATGCAAATATATGAATGGATGAACAAAACAGTACCAAAAAAGCAGGATGACTGGTATTGTGAAGGCATTCTTTTTTTAAAAAGGGCATTCTTCTAAGTTGTGTAATTTACCTCCAAAAAATCAGAGCTAATTTAGTGAATGTGTTTGTTTATAGGTTTTGAAGGTATTAAATTCTGATGTCATTTCTAAGGACCAAAGGGAAATAAAACATACATTTCTAAAATCACATTTGAAAAAATAAAAATCTAATTTCTAAAATGTTGAGTCAGCCACAGTAGAATTTTTTTTGAATAAAATATAAGTCTAGAAAACACTCCCCACCAGGTTTGTAATAAACCTTGTGATATAAATTATATGCTATCATTCTGTCCACAATTTATTTTTTGATAAGGTCAACATAAACATTGTTATTTACACGGACACTCCACTATTCCTTTTCTGTATCTGGTTCAAAAAGGCAAAGAGATACATTATCAAATGGAAATGTCTCGGTCTCTTTCCGTAACTAATGTCTGATCTTTAGCAAATGGCGCTGTGATGTCACTGAAATGGGTATTGGACAAGGTACCGATTGATTTATTGATTTCCCTTCTTCAAAGTCCATTGGGAATTGGGGAGAAGAAGGAAAAACATAGGTTGGCTGAGATGTGCAATATTTATACTATCGTACACATGCAAACATTTATTTGGCTGATAAAATTGACAATTCAGAAGCATTGCTTACAGAAATTCATAAAGGAATGACTCGGAGACCACTCAGTTGATCAACTTGCTTCTCCCCCATCCTGTCATTTTATTCATCCTTCCAATTTCAACCTTATAGAAGTTTAAAAAGACCAAGTTTTCAGTTAACCTGTATACAACAATGGGAGCAGGAGGGATAAAGGAGGCTTGTTGGGGTGGGGGCAGGAAACCGAATAGGCATGTTTGCTTTCAGATGCAACCCCATGAATCCTGCTCCAGGGCCCTGATGGCTTGGCAGTGTCCCGGAAACCTAGCACTTGCTGTGGATCTCACAAGGGGTCTCTGTGGTCTGTGGGTTCCAGTGACCTCCCACCTGGGAGGGGCTGAGACCTTCCTGTGGCCTACACCTGGGAAAGTTTATAGCCGACTCATGAAAATGACGACAATAATGGTGCTCTAAATAATGACAATAATGCTGCTCAGATTGTCTTTGGTTTCGCAGGAGAGGATTTCAAAGCCAGACTCCTTCCAGCCTCAATCACTGAATAGGTTTTTGAAGACAAAGACTTTTAATCTGAGTCCCGTTAAAAATGCCAACTAAATCGCCTGGAGAAACTCTACATTGTAACATTTGCCTAGGAATTACCACACACAACAGTATCTACAGCAAAGCTGAAAATAAATGAATAAAAACAAATCTCAGACTTCCTCTCCCCTGGCACTCCTTATGGGTGAATGGCATTGAATAACAGGGAAGATTTACTATCATGCATTCTAAACACAACTGCATATTGGCTACTTTGTTTTTCCTGTTCCCTCCCCTTACTCCAAGAAAAATTGAACATCTTTGCCTTCCAGAGCTTTCTATTCATTTAACTCAATCCTCTGGGTTTAGCATCATGATCTAGGAAATCCCTGCTGGCTAAGGTGAGTCGGCTTTTTCTCTGCCTTGTGCTTGTGGGAGTGGGAGGGAGGATACGGTGAAGGGAATCTCTCTTGCTCACCACTCTAGAAGAGGGGTGAGCTTCCAGTACATGTGGTTCATTTTGCTCTAGTCATGCCCCCTCCCCCTGAAGCTGGAATCTAGGGATTCTCCTCTCCAAGAGAAACTGGATGGGGATGCCAATAAAGAAGGATCTGGAACACTGCCTACATCCTCCTCAGAGAAATCTCGTGTCAAGAAGGTGTTGGGTGTAGGAGTGTGATGGAGAGAAAAGTAAAACTATGACCACTTTTAAGGAGATTATGCTAGTGTGGGCTTGGACCTAGTGCAGAAAACTCTTTGAAAAAATTTTATTTAGACAATAGTATCCATCATGCTACAATGATAAGTTCAATAACTATTGAACATTCTTAAAATCTAAATATTGGGGGGCTATGAAGTAGTGTGCTTCAGGACTTTTTTTTTTAAGATTTTATTTATTTGACAGAGATCACAAGCAGGCAGAGAAGGAGAGAGGAGGAAGCAGGCTTGCCGCCGAGCAGAGAGCCCAATGCGGGGCTCTATCCCAGGACCCTGAGAGCATGACCTGAGCTGAAGGCAGAGGCTTTAACCCACTTGAGCCACCCAGCGTCCCAGGACTTTTAACCTATACAATAAGTCAATTCTGTCTTTGCTGTTTACTAGCAGTGAAACCTGGGGAAAGTTAACTCACCTTTCTGAACTTCATTTTCCTTATCTGTCAAATGGGCATAAAATCAACAGTTACGTCATCAAACTGAGGATGGAATGAAATACTGCATATAAGTTGCTTAAAACAACTTAACAAATGTTCGCTCTATTATGATGTGGGAATTGCTGATCCTACTGTCTCTGTCAGCTTATGTTGCAGATCACCGAAGGGGACCCAGGACTTGAAGCTCAGATCACATTATTTTCTGAGACCCATTTCTTAAAACAAAATAACACAGGGAACCTTACATGACTTCATCACCAATGAAGTTTTTCTGAATTTTATTTTCTGAATTTTAGAAAGCATTTCCTGAAAACATTTCCTTCAACTGTTCTATACTCTGTCCCTACACCAGAGACTCCTAAGCTGGGCAAGATGGGCAGAGATGACAAGGACTATCTACGCAGAGGTCATTTCAAAGCCTTCCATACAGGGATCTGCTCAGGCAGGTGGAACCTTCATCATACTGTCCCTGAGGTGTGACATTATGTTGGCTCAGGGTACGGTAAAAGAGACTCAGAGACCATGTCCTCTGGTCTTTGCTGCTTCAGGGACACATGGTGTCACACCAAATGCGGAGAACCCCTTAGGATGACTCGGAGAAAGAGCTCTCTTACCCCTCTGCATTGAATTTGCCCAGGAACCAATATTGTTTCATTTGGTGATGACCAAGAAAACATTGCCCTTTCCCCGTTACAGTCACCTGATTTTATGAAAGGATTACACCTCGCTAGGTTAGGCACTCTTCTCCATCCTGTGTACACATTCCCATGCTATACTCTTGGTGGTCTGATTTTTCTCTGGGCTGTGCTCTTTCAGCTATACCGAGGGCACCAGCAGCCCCAGAAGAGGGCAGTGGAAAAGCAGAGGATTCGGGAACAGCAACGCCAAGCCATTCGCTTCACCTGCCTGGAAGACCAAATGCAAAACAGGGGAATTACGCTTGAAGCCTCAAAGGAACCTTAGCAAAACTAGAGCAGATGGTAGGAGTTATGGCCAAAGACCCACTTTCTCCATCTCGTGGCTTTGTATCTTTTTTTTTTTTTTTTTGAGCGTTTTTCAAAGTCCACACACGAAGCCAAATGAGTTCCATTTATGCAGGTTCTACACCTGGCCTACCACTGCCTTTGACTTCAGATGTAGGTATTAAAATGCAGTCATGAGGCCCAGGACGAGAATGTCAGAAGGAAAACACCCAAGATGCTGTTCTGTCTGGTTCTCTCTTTGATTCCAAGTTTTGTCGCGTAGGAGCTCAGCCTAGTTATTTACATCAGTTTGAAACATTCATACAATAAAATTTCAATGACCTCCCAGACCGTGTTCCCTCCCACAAACCAAACATAAATTGATTGCTTTTACCCGGTCAATTCTCTACTGCAGCTTAAGAGAAGATGCCACCAACGTTCTGGGGACCCTTGTCCCAAGATGAAAATCCTCGGGCTCTTTGGTTTGGGTTGGGTTATTATAAACCAAAGGTGACCTGTAGAGCCCAATGTATTAATGCTTTATTCCCTTCCCCTCCTGCAAAATAGCCATTTGGTTTTATATTTTCCATAGATCGCTTCGGTCCCAGGGAAGGGAGAAGGAGAAAGAAAAAGGAGCGGATAAGGCTAACAACCACCAAACCGGATTGACTGAAAGGCTCAGGCTTCTGTTGACATCAGGAACCCCCAAACCCAGGTCACTGAACCGTTTCAGTTCAACAAATACATGGAGAAGCTACCGGTTCATACACCCTTCAGCTCGGCTATCCTTCTGCTTCAAGGAATAATGAAAACAACTACAAAAATAATAGCCATGAATGTCACTAGGCACCTCACATGTATTATCTCATTTAACACAATGCTGTGAGACACGTTCTATTATCATCCACTTTTAATTTTCAAAAGTGAGGTCAGAGGGATGCCTGGGTGGCTCAGTCGGTTAAGTGAGTACCTTCAGCTCAGGTCATGATCTCCGGGGTCCTGGGATTGAGTCCCACAAAGGGCTCCTTGCTCAGCAGGGAGCCTGCTTCTCCCTCTGCCCCTCCCTGCTGCTTCTGCGCACATGCTCTCTCTCTCTGTCTGACAAAAAAAAAATCTTTAAAAAGGTGAGTTCAAAGTTTAAATAATTGGTACAGATCACATTGCTAATTAAGAGTGGGATTCAACTAGTAGATCTGAGCTACTCAGACTTTCTATCTGGATCTATCATCAGTTTAACAGCGAGAAGTGAAAGAGACATTTTTATGCATGTGACCTTATTTAAAGGTACTATGTAGCAGACATTTTGAAGTGTGTTTTCAGGCCAGGAGCGGCCCCTAGTCCATCAAAAAATGCACCATGGGCACCCTCAAAGAACTTTAGACCTAAGATCAACTATTAAAAGGACCATATACTGTTGGACCACGTAGATGGAGGACAGGGTAAGCAAACAGATCTTATAGCCGAATATGCGATGGCACATGATCATGTTTTAGAGTGACAACTGCAGAGGCATAGCTTATTTGGAAATCAGGACTTGGAGGAGCAGTGATCACTGTCTTACTGACAATATTTAGGACCTTCTTGGAGAAAGGGGTATCTTTGAATTTGGCGGAATTGAGACAAGTGAACAGAGTTCTCCACAGGGGTGGGGGGAGCAACCTGGTATAGACAATGAGGTTCACAATCTACTAAGGACATAAGGTGGTCTCAGCGGGGTCAGAACAGCCAACAGGAGTCACATGGAGAGTGACTGGCAAGTCCAGGCAGAGGTGGTGTTTTCCAGACCTCACAGTCAGCTTGTTGCTGATACCCCAAACTCCCCCCATTAGCTTTTTGTTCCTCTGTATTCATGATTACCTTCCTTATGAAATCCTCCTTCAAATATTATGTAGGAAGGGTGGCACAGTGGTCTGACACATGGGAAATCTTTCGGTTACAAAGTGAATAAAGCTCTCAAATATATAGCAGTGGGTTATGTACATTATATGTTCAGAACTACGCCAGATGGTATGAGGAAAGCAAAGAATTTGGAAGAGTACCCTCGTCCTCCAAGCACTTGGGATTCATTCAGGAGACAAGATTTGCTCAGGTAAAAGACTTGGCAACAACTAAAAGGGCATCAGAAGGAATGTGGTACAGACAAAATAAAATGTCACGGAGGTGACAGATGAGTTTCAGAGTTAAGTCCAGTAAGGTGACATGTTAACTAGATCTGGAAAGATGGCTGAGACTTAAGTGGACTGGGAGCACAGGATGTGGCAAGAACAGGAGCAGCCATGAGGAAACAGTAACACTCTCCAGAAAGACTGAAGGAAATTATGTTTGGTAGCTGAAGTCGGACGGCCTCTGGAGGCCTCGAATATTCCCCAAAGGGAAAGAGACTTGATGAAGAAGAAATGAGAGCCACACTACTCCCAACTTTCCCCCTTCGACTACTGAGACATTTAAACCTGGGCCCATCTATTCATTATTATAAAAATCATACATAGTTCTTGTAGAAGCATTTAAAAATACATGTAAGGAAAACCACAGCTCAATACAACAACGGAAAAGAAAGAGTTAAAAAAAGAAATATAAAACATTCCTAAGAACTCTATTTGGTAAATGCTGAGGTAAAAGAAGGCTCACAATGAAAAGGATTTTGGAGGGGCACCTGGGTGGCTCAGTCGGCTAAGCGTCTGCCTTCAACTCAGGTCATGATCCCAGGGTCCTGGGACTGAGTCCCATTTGGGCTCCCTGCTCTGCCGGGGGCCTGCTATGCTCTCTCTTACTATCTCTCTTTCTCTCTCACACATAAATAAAATATTTTTTTAAAAAAAGGATTTTGGAGAATTATCACGAGAGCAATACGCAGGATGGCTTTGAAGAACAAAAGATGAATGGCAAGGAGGTTGGAAGGATGGCAGGATTAACAGGCCTGTCTTGAGGGCCAAGTCCAGAGCAGGAGTAGTGGGAAGGGGGAGAAAGGCTGAATCTAAGAAACTTTCCAGGGGAGGCCACCATTGGGCATTCCTCTGATAACTGAAATGGTACAGAGAGTCCCCCCATCCCACCCTGGGGGCATCGTCACTGGAATCCTTGCTTGGATTTTTCCCATCTCAATCATTCCCTTCCAGAGCCTGGATCACCTATCATCCCACAAAGTAGTCTGATACTAGTTAGGTGGCCCCGAAGGCCAAGGGGGTGTCAACATTCTAGAAATTACTATCTTTTTGAGAAGACACCGGAAACTGTTTTTCAGCTTTTCAGAAATTGTTTTATGAATTCAGACTCTTAGACTGGCCTCCTGAGCCTTCTCTAGATTGAGCAGGTGTAGAGGGGCTCCAGGTCAGCCATGTGCTGACCATATCATCTCCTTCAGAGGAAGAAATGTCACCCCCAAACTGTCAAAACAGCATCTCTATTTCATAGTGTGGCACACCACTGCCTTTTTTGATGTCTCTCTCTCTCTCCAACAGCAGTCACTTTCTCAGTTGCTTCCATGGTTCTCCACTCATTTTCCAGCCCTCCAACCAGCAGCAGATGCCCTACCTCCATAGGACTTGAATCACAAACCAAGAACCAAACTCTTTTGACAGGAGAGACTTTTCTAGGTCTTCTGTGAAAAGGGAGGTAGATAAATCTGCAGAAATAATTAGCACCTACATTAATAGCAACTCCCATGGATGTAACAGTAAAGAGCTTGTGACAAAACTCAGGTTTCCATCTAATATTGCTCATTTTCCTCTGTCACATGCCTGTCCAGCCAAAGCCTGCATTTCCCAGCTCCCCCTGCCATGAGTGGTAACCATGTGACTGACTTTTGGCCAATTAAAGGAGAGAAGTGATGGGTGCTACTCTTCGTCTTAATTTTGAAAGGACCAGGCATGTACCTCTGGTCCCCTTTGTCTGCCTGAGAAAATATAAAAACTAGAGAAGTCATTTTGAACCTAGATACCAGATTCGAATGTGGAGGAGAGCAGATTGCCGCTAGGCTTGGGTTGCCAACCTCTGGACTGTTACATGAAAGAGAAATAGGCTCCTATCTTGCTTACCCCACCCTACCCAGGAGTCATTTTGTTCTATCAGCCAGCCTGGAGCCTGACTAGTGCTAGCCTATGTTATTGGTAAGGAAACTGCGAAGTCACATAACTCCCTTAATACCATTCATACAATCTTCCATGAAGATATCACAACAGAATGAGCCTTTAAATAGGGAACGGCATAGGCATGCAGAAGTCTTGGGAGGACTGGGGGAGGCTGCCTAGTATAAAGAATGAGTTCTGGCCTGAAGGTCGGAAAAGCTGCCTTCTAATAATCCAATAATTATCACTCACTGAATGTTTACATGATGTCTGCAATGAGCAGCTGTTACGTAAATGCTCACATTTATTATCTGACTTAATACCCTTGAGGCAGATACTTTTTTAAACCCTTATTGCGCAGAGAAAACTAAGATCAGCAAAGTGAAATAACTTGCCTAATATCACAGAACTAACAATTGTTAGAGCCCAGATTCGAAGCCAACACATGATTCCATCAGCTGTATTCCTGACCGTGTTATTGATACTTCACGGTCTTTAGTTCTTACAGGAGGCCACTGCTAGCTATGTGACCTTTGGCATGGAATTTTCCACCTCTGGATCTCATTCTCCTTAATGACAAAACGAAGGCATTGACCGTCAGGCCTCCTTTAATTCCATCAGTCTGTTGAACGATTGTGTTCTAGGTTTGACCATGCAGCGATTTGCTGGGACCTAGATAAGGAGCTGGACCTATTTTTCCAACATGCACCATGTCAGTGATCATGGTGATCTGTTAATATAGCCCCAAAGTGCGGTCAAGCCCACCAAAATAATGTGTGGTACCGGCCAGAGATCATTGCGACCATCTCCCCCAGCCCTCACGTTCCTTCACTTCTCTGTCTCACACTTCCTGCTCCTCGTTGGCTGCCTTTTCACAATGAACAGACTTAACACAAGCACATGGTGGAAACTGGGGACTTGTCCTAGATCTTCTGACATTTCCCAATGACACCGTACCTACCACGTGTATCTCGGCTTTTGTTCATATCATCCCCATCATCGCCATCACTCTACTGACAGGAAAGCTCTTGCTTCCTCCTCTCGCACAGGCCGACCTCTGCAAGGGGGAGCGTTCTTGCTCTGTTCCACCCTGAAGCGGTGGGCTCTCGGAATCCTTACCCAGGGCTCTGCCTGCAGCTCAGAACCTCTCTCTGCGGAGGAACCGGCTGGGCCTCCCTAATGTGGACCAGGGAGGCCGTCCGAGGGAATTAAACAGAGGCACTGACTTCAAATGCATTCCTGCTGAGCGGAAGGCAGTGCTCCAATTTTGCTCCTTCTGCGGATGCCCAAATGGCAGCTTTCCAGATCTTGACATCTGGACCCATATATTATTTTCCTGATCTTTAAGGGGGCAGAATTGTCTGAATTCAGGAAGCTGGGAGCCACTCATCCCACGGCCAACCTTGGTGACCCCTCTGTATACCAGAAGAGGCCATCAAAGACTGGAAACCATGCTTTCCAATTAGACTGTTCATGATCCATCCCTGATGCTGTCATTTAACAGCTTTCAAATGCTGGTCAAGGCAACTTTTTTTTAGTTTCTTAGCTATAACATATGGATAAAAATCTATACATGCTTCGCCTGCCTCACAAGATGTTGTGACAATAAAAAGTGATAATTTGCTGAAAAGGACATTGAAAACTGTAAACTACTATGCAAAATCCAGTTATTCCTGCTTTGAGATCAATGTCTCTGCAGTGATCTGCAAAGTCCGTTTAGAAAAGGAATAAAGCAAATTCCTACAAAAAAGGATTATCTGAAATGTTAAAATCAACCAAATCAATAGAATTATACACCTTCCCAAGCCTGAGTGGGACATCGAGCTCGGATGGAACATTATCAGGAACCTACCGAGTATATTCTGCCTGTGGAACCTGGGATCAGAGGCTGCAAGGATCACTCCAGAAGCTAATCCCAAGCCAAATCTCATTAGAGACGTAGGGACCTGCACTGGGTCCCCACTCCATTGCTCCACACTGGAGTCAGAAGGTGGGAACTTAACCAACTAACTTGAAGGGCCTGGGATGGGAAGAGAGGGTGGGAGTTCCTGGGTGCTTAGCCAGGCTGCCAACCAGATACACTGGGGGAGTCTTTATGATTCCCCTTGCATTGAGGCTACTCTTTTCTTCTGGTGACTGTGCTGCCTCTGCAGTCTCATTCCTCTGGCCCTCTGCCCTTGGACTGAACTACAGCACCTGCTGGGGGAGGTCTAGCCTCCTAGCTACCAGAACGGTGCTGTCCAAGAGCAAGATGGTGCCATATACGTAATTACATTTTTTTTTCCAGCACCCATCTTTAAAAAAAAATACAAAGAAACAGGTATAGTAATTTTAATAATAGACTTTAGTTATCCCAATAGATCCAAACTATTTTCATTTCCACATGTAATCACAATAAAAATTTACTAATGACATGTGCCTTATGTTCTTTTTTTTTCATGATAAGTCTTTGAATACAAGTATGTATTTTATATTTATAGCCCTTCTCAATTCGGACTAGCCAAATTCCAAGGGCTTAAGAGCCACATGTGGCTGATGGTGTCGGATTAGACAGCGTAGACTACAGTGTATCACCCAGTGCCATTTCATTTCCTACATCCTCAAAGCCAAGTTTCCGAGGCTTACAAGTGCCAGTAAATGGCCTGATGGAAGCTATCTGTGGCTCAACGGTAATAAGAGGAAATTAGAAGCATCCAGCCTCTCTACTATTCCTTTTTCTTTAATAACCACCACATTTCACACACACACACGCACACACACACACACACACACACACACACACACACACACACACACTCTTGAACCAGCAGGTCATTCCTCTCCTTGTAGTAACTTAGGCACTTGTATGAGAGCAACGGCTTAACCTCCAAGCGTGCTCCTAAGGTCAGTTGTGGAGGGAGAGTGACAGACATGCTGGGTTTACCGGAAGCCCTTGCATGGTTCCTCAAAACAAAAGGGGTGGGGGGGCTACCTATCTCCTTTTGAGTAGGGACAGTCCTCTCCAGCGCAGTGGCCAAGACAAGGGCTAACTGCGGTGGGTTCTGGGGATTTCAGGGCAGCGGAGTTCGTGGCTGTAATCACCTCCAGGGTTGGCTCTTAACTTAATGCAACAAGCATCTGTTGAGTACTTACCAAGTATCCTGCTAGACAGTGAAAACTCTGAAAATAGGACCATCTCTTCCTCATCTCCGTATGGCCAATGTCTCAACACTTGAGTTTATATAATTTCAGCCAAAAGCAAAAGACATTTGATGTTTTCACGTTCCTGTGCAGCTTTAGTTCAGATAAGTAAACATTTGCGAGGCTTTCTTAAGCACGGGACTTGGCTGCTGGAACTTCATGCCTGCCTAGAGCTCTCCTGGGTGTGTGCAAGAGTGGACTCCAGAGTGAAGACCACAATTCCGTCTCCGTTGTCTGACAAAGGAGGGAACTAAGGTCACCAGACCTTGAATGATCTATAAAGAGCTTTTTACAATCGGGTACTTTTTGTGAGGAGAAGGGTGGGGAGTAGTTGGACGATGACTACAGTTTTATAGAGCTTAGTCCACTTCATCTTTAAAGAGCCCAAACACAACTCCACGCTGGGCTGTGGGGAAGAAGGCGTTAGAGAAAAGGAGAAAAGGAAGACCCAACAATCCCTATGCAGGGGAACCTGCAGGTTTTAGGACCCAAGTGGCCAGTAGAAGTCTGTACTCTTAGAAATGCATCTCAAGCTTTGGGTCCTATAAGCTGCCAAACTTTATGGATCATTTTGTAAACTACAAAATTACCAGCTTAAAAACAGTATAAAATAGCCAGGCCAACCCATAAGGCATCCCACACAGTACTTTGTAGCTTGTTACAGAGGAACCTGGAACAAGAAAACCCTTGGCCTGGGACATCTCCCAGGGAATCACAAAATGAAACTTTTGGAAAACAGAAACATCTTGTCATCTCATCTGTGGTCCGTGGGAACAGAGCTCCATCAGGAAAGGACTGTGCCCGAGAGTTCCATCTGTAAGTCCACTGCTGGTGACCAGAATGCATTTTCCCATGCATCCCATAGAAACGTTGTTGATTAGGGCCTCAGCCTATCCCAAAAGGACCGTTTAACCCACAGTGCTGCTGAAATAAGATACCTTTACAGTGAAAAATAGTGGGGTGTAATGTCATTGCCATACTGGAAATTAAGCACTAGAGGCAAATAAATACACTGAGAAAGAACTTGATATTCAGACTAAAACACGAGGCAGAGGGAGATCTCATCTATCACCTATCCCTCACCCCTGCAACAGAGAGTCTGTGACCCACAGCCCCTGACCTACTGCCCCACTGAGGCCTTGGGACCATTCTCCCAGGCTCCCACTGAGGCCTTGGGACCATTCTCCCAGGCTCCCACTGCCTTTTCTCTCCTCCAGATGACCAAAGAAAGAAACTTTCTCCAGCGTTTGCCAGCAGTTTCTTCCCCAATACTGCCCCCTCCTGGAGGAAGGAGCTCTCGCCCCAAAAGGCTGTCCTAGTTCAACTCGCCCCATTTCCAAACAGGAGCACAAAGAAATCCCCTTAGAAAGAACCTCGAAGAAAGGAAGGGAAAAAGGAAGCCCTGAAATTATTTTCTGGAATCTCCTTCTTCTTCTTCTTTTTTTTTTTAAGATTTTATTTATTAGACAGAGATCACAAGTAGGCAGAGAGGAAGGCAGAGAAAGAGGAGGAAGGGAAGCAGGCTTCCTGCTGAGCAGAGAGCCGGATGCGGGGCTCGATTCCAGGACCCTGGGATCATGACCTAAGCTGAAAGCAGAGGCTTTAACCCACTGAGCCACCCAGGCTCCCCAGTGAATCTCCTTCTTGGACGTGAGGAGGAGAAACCAAGAGAGCTGGTGTTGGTCCCTCGACCTAGGAGGTAGAGCAGGTCACAGGTTCAGGAGAATTCCGGGCTGTTCAATAACAGCCCGGAATAACATAAATAACAATTTATGAATACTAAATCTACTATCAGTGAAGTCGACACACGCTACATTTTGTAATTATTTCATAAACCTGTGTCAATTTCAATGTTCCAGTTTTCTTTTCGTATATTGAAACCAACGTTTTTGTCAGAGCTCAGACCTTTCGGTAGGCCCCAGAAGAGCTGTACAGAGCCTTCAGAATCAGGACACAACACAGTTACCAGCACTGAGGGCTGGGCTTGTCCTTGGATTGATGTTAGCCTTAGTATGGCTCTTGTCAAGATGGAACTGACTTTAACATTTCAGGACAACTTTTTGTTTCAGTACCAACAGCTGGAAGCACATAGTAAGACGGAACAGCCTGAAGCAAAAATAAAATGAAATACCTCTAGGGCTGCCCACCACGTCTACTTCCAGGGATCGACCTCTGAGAAACATTTGCAAAGGTATGCAAAAAAGAGTGTACAGAGGTATTCACTTTTTATAGTCTTGGGGATCTGGAAGCAACCCAAGCATCCTTCAGAAGGGGAATGATTAAATGACAGACATACATCTTTGTCACGGAAGATTACTCAGTAGTTGAAAAAGAAAGAAGTGGATTTATATTTAATAACGTGAAAACCTTTGAAGACAGATTTTTAAGGGGAAAAGATTTCAGAGTAATCTGAGTCCAAAGACAACGCATAAAACTACATATTGCTTCTGTGTGTGGGGGGGGTACACATGCAAACAGGCTCTGAAGCACTGAAAAGAGATACATCATACTTGTAGGAGGGACAGTAGACATTTTTAAAAAATATTTTATTTATTTATTTGACAGACAGAGATCACAAGTAGGCAGAGAGAGAGGAAGGGAAGAAGGCTCCCTGCCGAGCAGAGAGCCCAATACGGGCCTCCATCCCAGGACTCTGGGATCATGACCCGAGCCAAAGGCAGAGGCTTTAACCCACTGACCCACCCAGGTGACCCTAGACATTTTTACTTTTCAAGGAAGGAGAATGAAAGGAGCCTGTCAAGACTGTGTATTTCTGTGCTGCTTGCATTTTTTTCAATAATGAGAAAGTATTCATGTATGAGTTGAATAATTTAAAAATTATATATAAATAGTAACAAAAACCCAATAGTATTATAGTTAATATAGTTGAGGTAGGTCCAAGCTTAAGTCTTGGCCCCTTTGGGATTTAGCCTGCCCTAGCACGTCCGGTGGGGCAGAATTGCTTGGGATCTATTTTCAAGATAGACAGAGAGCCACTGGGAGACATTTTGTCCCAAAGGAAGAGAGAGACAGGCTCACATGTGTGGCCTAATAACTGAGACTCAGTGGGCGGAAGGGAGGAGCAGGTGTGAGCTCTGCTGTGCCCAGTTTACTGCAGAACCTGGCCAGGTGGGCTCCCCCATTCACTGATGGTTGGAAGTAGGAAACCACCATTCAGGGGCTTGGAGAGGAAGGACACCAGACAGACAGAGGACAGCTACTCCTCTTCCCTACATCCTGAACGTGTCTCCTTCGACACTGCTTACCAGGGTACATGCCATCGAGCCATCCAAGTTTAAAAATATGCAGTCCTGGGCACCTGGGTGGCTCAGTGGGTTAAAGCCTCTGCCTTTAGCTCAGGTCATGATCTCAGGGTTCTGGGATCGAGCCCCGCATCGGGCTCTCTGCTCTGCGGGAAGCCTGCTTCCTCCTCTCTCTCTGCCTGCCTCTGCCTACTTGTAATCTCTGTCTGTCAAATAAATAGATAAAATCTTTAAAAAGAAATGTGCAGTCCTGTTTCTCCTGTTCCATTGTTCACCACACCTCGGTCACAAGCCCTCTCAACCTTCCCTCAAAATGCACCTCCTGTCCCTCACCATCTCTCCCTTCTTTCTACCATGACCTTGCTCTGCCCAGGAGAACAGCAAAAGCTACCTGCCTTAAAACTGTCGGCCACACCGTTGCCAGTAAAGTCTTTCTTAAGACCCTGAGATTACTTCACCTTCTTTAAATTCAGTGGCTCTTCCGATGTCCCCAGAAAGTCGTTTTCATCTCCGGCTGTCTTTCTCCCTCTATGCCAGGTTTGTGCCTCCTGCTCCCTGGGCATAGCAAAATGACTAGCTTCCCCTATGCCTAATGTTTTTACAGCCATACCTTTGCACACACGATTTCTCTGCTCGAAACGTTCTCTGCAGACTTCCCCATTTGGCAAACTCTTACTCATCCTTCAAGACCCAGGTGAAAAAACTCCACCCCTTCCTTCGCTACACAGAATCAGCGACTCCGTTCTCTGTGCACACGTCTGTCACAGCATGATCATGCTGCATGGCCATGGCTGTCTCCAAGGTTGCCTTCCAATATGATCAGAGCTCTTTCAGGATAGGTTTCATTCATTCATTCAACAAATATTTATTTATTTATTTATTTTTAAAGATTTTATTTATTTATTTGTCAGAGAGAGAGAGAGAGCACACGGATGAGCACAGGTAGGCAGAGAGGCAGGCAGAGGCAGAGGGAGAAGCAGGCTCCCTGCCGAGCAAGGAGCCCGATGTGGGACTCGATTCCAGGACACTGGGATCATGACCTGAGCCGAAGGCAGCTGCTCAACCAACTGAGCCACCCAGGCATCCCTCAACAAATATTTATTAAGTATTCACTATGTGACAGGCACTGTTTTAGGCACAGGGATTACAGCAGTTAACAAGATGGACAAAGCTCTTAGAGCTTCATTTTTGCGGGGAAGAAAAACAAAAACAATGATAAATACTGAAAAGGGCTATGAAGATTAAAAAAATATTAGGGCAAGGGGAGAGTGGAGAGCTGGGAGCCTCTGCTATGTTAGCAAGATACTTTAGGTCAGGGAAGATCACTGGGAGGAAGTGATATTTGAGCAGAGACCCAAATCAAGTGACTCTCTGGGGTCAGGAGTCAGGGCAAGGGGAGGATGAGTCTGAGGAAGAGCGAGCTGGTGCGAAGTCCCTGGCTAGGAATGAACAAGGGTGTTCAAAGAAGAGTGAGCAAGTTGGCGTGGCTGGACCAGAGTGAGCGAGATGGAGAGCAGAGAGCACAGATGAGGGAGGACAGAGAAGCTGGAGACTTCAAGGTCCCAACAAGGAGTTTGGATTTTTTAGCTTTTTTTTTTTTTTAAAGGATTCTTTTTTTAAAAGATTATGTATTTATTTATTTGACAGACAGAGATCACAAGTAGGCAGAGAGGCAGGCAGAGAGAGAGGAGGAAGCAGGCTCCCTGCTGAGCAGAGAGCCCGATGCGGGGCTCGATCCCAGGACCCTGAGATCATGACCTGAGCTGAAGGCAGAGGCTTTAACCCACTGAGCCACCCGGGCGCCCTTTTTAGCATTTTTAAAAAATTTATTTGACACAGAGAGAGAGAGAGCGAGAGAGCACAAGCCGGGGGAGCAGCAGAGGGAGAGGGAGAAGCAGGCTTCGAGCAGAGCAGGGAGCCCGATGCGGAACTCCACCCCAGGACCCTGGGATCGTGATCTGAGCTGAAAGCAGACGCTTGACGAACTCAGCCACACCCGAGCCCCGACAGTTTGGATTTTATTTGGGGTGTTGATGGGGTGATCTGATTTAATTTTTAGAAAGGTCGTCCTGGCTGCTGTGTGGTGAACAGATAGGACAGGGTGGGCGGACAGTTAGGGGCTGCCTGTAGTCCGTGATACAGAACAGTGGTCAGGACGAGAAAGGGGGCACGGGAGGCGGCGAGGAGGGTCTGGATCCCATGGTTCCAGGTAGTAGATTCCACAGCAGTTCCTGAGGGCTTGGAAAAGGGAGAACCCAAAGTGTTCAGAATTTAGCTTTTTGGATCAAGCCACTAAGGGATAGGAAGTGAATTACTTTATTTCTTTTCATACATCCTCCTCACGTGGTTCTGAGCATGTAGCAGGTTGTCAAGAAACACTTGCTGAAATTTGCTCTGCGACTCTAAGTTGTCATGACTTTCATCTTAACAGTGCTACCAATTTTTTTTTTTTTTAAATAGGTTCCACACTCATTGAGGAGCCCAACACGGGGCTTGAACTCATGACCCTGAGATCAAGACCTGAACTGAGATTAAGAGTTGGACGCTTGGGACACCTGGGTGGCTCAGGAGGTTATGCATCTGCCTTGGGCTCAGGTCATGATCCCTGGGTCTTGGGATCAAGTCCCACATGGGGCTCTCTGCTCAGCAGGGAGTCTGCTTCTCCCTCTCCCACTGCCCCTTCCCCGTGCTTGTGCTCTGTCTCTCTCTCTCTCAAATAAATAAATAAAATCTTTAAAAAAAAGGAGTTGGATGCTTAACCAACTGAACCACCCAGGCACCTCCAAGGTGCTACTAATTTAGTCAGTCTTATACAGTATTTTTATGAATGATCTTACCCTGATTTGGAATTTTAAGTCAGAAATCTGGTGTGACGACCCACCCTTCAGTGGTGGCACTCAAGTTCTGAGTACTAAATTTTGTGTCTTTGTGTGTGTGTGTGTGTGTGTGTGTGTGTGCTTGTGTGTGTGTTTATTTTCAGAGAATGCAGCCAGAAGAAAAGTTAATCCCTTAAGAACAGTATTTGGTTTCTTTATAGTGTTCCTCTGTTTTAAAAGTACTTAACAAAGGGGTGATGAGGGTACAAAGTAGGCATGGGAAGAATTCAGCAGAGCCTCTGAATGATAGAACACCCTTTGTCACCCCCCCAACTCCACCTCTCTCTCTCTCACACCCCACTTCCTCTGGGCATTATGCCAACTGAAATGCCTTACATGTCTTTAGCTAAACTTATGTGCAGTTCTCCATCGGGCCACACATGTAACAAGGTGCTGAATTACTAAAACGCAACAATGATCCGAAATCATTGATCCGAAAAAACAATGATCCAAAAAAATACTTTTCTGATTTCACCAAGAAATCAACCTCCCTCTTCCACAGAAGATCAGTTTTATTACTGCTTCTTTGTGGCAGCTTCTGCTTAAAGAATGAGCATTGTTTGATGTAACAACATACTTCTGCACTGGGATCACAGAGTTAGATAAGAACCTGGAACTCCTTAAGAAAGGCTGGGTCTAGGGGCACCTGGGTGGCTCAGTATGTTAGGCCTCTGCCTTCGGCTCAGGTCATGATCTCAGGGTCCTGGGATGGAGCCTCACATTGGGCTCTCTGCTCAGCGGGGAGCCTGCTTCCTCCTCTCTCTCTGCCTTCCTGTGATCTCTGTCTGCCAAATAAATAAAATCTAAAAAAAAAAAAGAAGAAAGGCTGGGTCTAAGTAGAGGCCTGGGACACTCATGAAGACCCTCAGGCCATAAGCACATGCATTTATAGATGTTTCTGCTGTAATGGTGTGTATGTGATGAAGTCGTCCTGAAAATATTGAGTTCTGTGTAAGCTTGCACCCAAAACAGCAATGTTTGTGGATAAAATATAGTTGGGTTGGCCCAAACCATTCAAAACCTATGGAACTTAAAAAGAAGGGCCACATGGACCCCAATGTTCATAGCGGCAATGGCCACAGTCGCCAATCTGTGGAAAGAGCCAAGATGCCCTGCAACGGACGAATGGATAAGGAAGATGTGGTCCCTATACACAATGGAATATTACTCAGCCATCAGAAAGGATGAAGACCCAAATTTTGCATCAACATGGACGGGACTGGAGGAGATTATACTGAGTGAAATAAGTCAAGCAGAGAGAGTCAATTATCGTATGGTTTCACTTACTTGTGGAACATAAGGAATAGCATGGAGGACATTAGGAGAAGGAAGGGAAAAATGAAGAGGAGGAATTGGAGGGGGAGACGAATGAGGAGAGACTGTGGACTCCAAGAAACAAACTGAGGGTTTTAGAGGGGAGGGCGGTGGGGGGATGGGTGAGCCTGGTAATGGGTATTAAGGAGGGCACGGATTGCATGGAGCACTGTGTGTTAACACGTAAACAATGAATCTTGGAACACTACATCAAAAACTAATGATATACTGTATGGTGATTAACATAACATAAAAAAAAACCCTATGGAACTTAATAATTAGAGCACCACTTAAGTCAACAAGCAGCACAATTTAAAATGAATATACCAGGGGTGCTGGGTGCTTAGTCAGTTAAGCCATTGCCTTCAGCTCAGGTCATGATCCCGGAGTCCCAGGATGGAGTCCCCCCATCAACTGGGGGGACTCAGCTGGGAGTCTGCTTCTCCCTCTGGCCCTTCCCCCTCTTGTGATTTCTCACTCTCTCTCTCTCAAATAAATAAATGAATTCTTAAAAAATAAAATAAAGTGAATATACCAGCACAATTTAAAATGATAAGTACCCAGAAAAAGTACTGTAGTAAATATGGAATTTGAGCTGAAAAAATAAAATTATATTGTTGAAAGGGGCTTTTGATAGATAAAAGATAGTTACGATTTTTTTTCAATATTCCTTCCATTGAGAAGCAGAGTCAAGCTCCCTCTCCTTGAATGTGAGCTAGCCCTGGTGACTTGCTTGGCCAACAGAATGTAGCAAAAAGAACGTGTGAGGACTTCTGAGTCGGATCGTAAGAACGCGTGAAGCTTCCACCGCAGGCTCTGGGAAGGCTGGCATTTAGAGAAGTCTGCTGGCCTGGAAGCAGTCCAACCACTTGACATGGGCGTGCTGTGAAGAAGCCTGAGCTGTTCACATGGGAGGGGAGAGACAGAGACAGGGGCAGAGACATAGAGAGACAGAGACTGAGAGACAGAGAGACTCAGCCAGCCCCAAGCTACAGTACAGTACCTTGTTGTCATCCTAAGGGAGGCCCCAGACACTGTGAAGCAGGGAGATATCCCTTCCAAGCTTTGCCAAAATTGCCAGTACATGAGTAAATTCAATATTTATGTTGTTTTAAACCACGAAGTTTGGGGGTGGCTTATTATAGAGCAATAGATAAATGAACAGGGCTGAAAAGAAGAGTTAAGATCACTGAACTATGGCAATAAATGAAAAATACACAGTGATGGGCAGAAGCAGCCAATCATACCAGTGGACACAAGGAGAAGACTGTGGGGATTGCACTCACACCTGTGGCTTTGGGCTCTCCAGTTGTATTACGGGCTTTACTCTCCACTTCTGTGACTTGCTGGCACAAAATGCCAATGTGCTAGGAAAAAATCACATTTAAGCAAACATGACTTCTGCATGATACCCTAATTACTAATAGCATCTGACCTAATTCCTACTTTAAGGCTACAGGACAACAGATTGTCCTTGCTTTGGAAGCCCATGGAGTCCACAGTGTAAGCAGTGAAAATGATTTGACTGATTCTTTGGATTTTTGTACTTCAGATTGAATTCACGTGAGTCACTGAGGGTAAAGGACAGCACGCAGGAGAAAGCTGCCGAGCACAGGAGAGAGAGGAAGAAGAGCTCCCATAGACAGAGCTCTCTTAATTATAATCAGACAGAGACTAGAAGAAAACGTCCTCGATCAGGTAAAAGACATCTATGACAAACCTGCAGTTAACATAATATTGACTCATGAAAGACCAAAATCTTTCTCCTGATAGCAAGAACAAGGCAGGGGTTTCCAATCTCACTGCCTCAATTCAATATTCTACTATGGGTTCTAGACAGTATAAAAGACAGGAAAAAAGGAGTTAAAAGCATGCAGATGAAAGAAGAAAACTCATTCCGATTCACAGACTATGTGGTCCTTTGTGTAGAAAACCCTGGAGAATCCACAAAAGCTATTACAACTAATAAACAAGACCAGCAAGGTCATGTTATGTGAGATTAGTATAAATGTGTTTCTACATGCTACCAATAAACAATATGAATGTGAAAATAAGAAAACGATTTCATTCACAATGACATCAAAATAATTTCATTCACAATGGCATCAAATTTAGGAATAAGGTTAACAAAGTATAAGACCCGTATACTGAAAGCCACAAAACTTTGCTGAGTGAAGTGAAAGAAGGTTTGAGTAATTGGAGAGATGTGCCCTGTTAAGACGTTAGCTCTTCCCAAGTTGATGTATAGATTCAACACAATCCCCATAAAAATCCCAAGAAGGTCTTTTTTTTCCTATTTTTAGGAATTGACAATCTGATCCCATAATTTACTTGAAATGCAAAACTTGAAGTAACCAAAACAATTTTTTTGAATTTTATTTTATTTTTTGTCAGTGTTCCAAAATTCATTGTTTATGCACCACACCCACTGCTCCATCCAATATGTGCCCTCCTTAATACCCACCACCAGGCTCACCGCCCCCCCAAATCCTCAGTTTGTTTCTCAGAGAAACCAAAACCATTTTGAAAAAGAATGAAACTGCAGGACATCCACTACCTAATTTTAAGACTTCCTGTAAAGCCATAATATTCAAGAGATGTGTCATGAAAAAAATACAGATCAATGGAATGAAAATTAAAAAGTCTAGAAATAAATGCTTACATTTATGATCAGTTGATTTTCAACAAAGGTGCCAGAATAGTGGCATGGCCAAAGGACATTCTTTTGAATACATTGTGCTGAGACAATGGAGTCTCCACAGGCAGAGCAAACACTTGCATCCTTACTTCATACTGTATACAAGAGAATGAAAAGACGACTCCTTGACTGGAAAGAAATATTTGCAAATCACATATATGACAGAGAATTTGTGCCCAGAATATATAAAGACCTCTTTTTCTTAAGAAAAAAAGAAAGCCAGTAAACAATGAGCAGTATGTTCAGAGACATTTCCTCCAAGAAGACATGAAGATGGCAAATAAACACATGAAAAGGCTCTCCTCATCATTAGTCATTAGGGCCCTGCAAATTAAAACCTCTCTGAGAAACCAGTACTAACTGACTAATGTAACAAAACAGAGAGAGAACACAAGGGATGGAGTTGGATGTGAAAAAACTGGAACTCTCTTACACTGCCGGTCAAAATACCGCATGACGCCACTTTGGAAAATAGTCTCTTATAAGCCACCACTTACTATAGAACCCAGGAATCCCACCTGCAGGCATTTACTCAAGAGAAATGAGAACTTATATTCTCACAAAAGCCCACAGTAAATGAGTTCAGCAGGTTTATTCATACTTGTCAAACTGTAAAGAACCCATACGTCCCTCACCTGGTGAATGGAAAAGCAAACTGCGGTACATCTATGTCACGGAATATTGCTCAGCCACTAAAAGGGAGGAACTACTGATAAATGCAACAGCTTGGTTGAGACTCAAGAATCTAAGTCCTGTATTACTTCATCTGCATAACACCCTGCGAAAGGCAAAACCATAGGGATGGAAAACGCATCAGTGATTGTGAGAGGACGTCTGTGTAGGAGGGTGTGACTACAAGGAAACGACACAGGGACTTTTTTGAGGGGAAGGAACTGGTCTGTATCTCATTTGTGGTGGTGGTTACATGACTCTCCATTTGTCAACACTCACCAGACTATACACCAAAATAAGTCAACTCTGCTCTGTGTAAGTTTAAAAATAAAGTTAAACAAACCTGGTAACATTCTTATTTCCCATCCATTGTGTGTGACTTTTTTTTTTTTTTTTGGAAATTTTTAGAATTTTCTCTTTGCCCCGAACATTCTAGAATGTTTCATTATTGTGCCCTGGTATGTATATTGTCTTCACCATTCTATGCCCTACATAGGTCTTTTAATCTATAAATGTATATCTGTCAATTCTAGGGAATTTTCTTTTTCTGATTTTTTTTAATTAACTAGGGGATTTTCTTGAAATACTTCTTTTGAAATATCGTCCCCAATGTTTTTCATGTTTTTTCTTTGTCCTTCTATTAGTCAGGCGTTAGCATTCCTGGACTGATATCTTTCTTTCTTCTTGTTTTTCTAAATCATTGTACACCATGGAATTCACCTATTTAAGGTGTACAATTCAAATTGTTTTTAGCATAGTCACAAAACTGTGCAACCATTACCATAAATTAAGGTTCTATGTATATATATTTTTATTGTGTTGTGTTAGTCACCATATAATACATCATTTGCTTTTGACGTAGTGTTCCAAGAGTCATTGTTTACATATAACACCAAGTGCTCATTTTCACCATCCCCCAAAAGAAGCCACAAAATAGTTAATAGCCACAACCACCCATATTTATTACATAATTATCTCATCTTTTATTTTGCATCTTTTTGTGTACAACTTTCTGCAGATTTTCTTGGCATGTACTCACTTATTCCTTCCACTGATTTAAAAAATAAGGTTGGATGTTGCATTTTTAATAAAGCAACTATACACGCAATCATAAAGAAATAATACAGAGAAGTGTTATGTACCCTTCACCCCGTTTCCCCCAATAACATCTTGCCTTACTGTAGAAAAACATCAGAAGCAGGAAACTGACATTGTTATCACCCATCAGTTTGCATGAACTCAGTTTTTAAAAGATTTTATTTATTTATTTGAGAGAGAGAGAGACAGCCAGAGAGGGAACACAAGCAGGGGTAGTGGGAGAGGGAGAAGCAGGCTTCCTAATGAACAGGGAGCCCCATGTGGGGCTCGATTCCAGCACCCTGGGATCATGACCTGAGCTAAAGACAGCTGCTTAATGACTGAGCCACCCAAGTGCCCCATGAACTCATTTTTTTTTTTTAAGATTTTATTTATTTATTTGACAGACAGAGATCACACAAGTAGGCAGAGAGGCAGGCAGAGAGGGGAGGGGAGAAGCAGGCTCCCTGCCAAGCAGAGAGCCCGACTCAGGACTCGATCCCAGGACCCTAGGATCATGACCTGAGCCAAAGGCAGCAGCTTAACCCACTAAGCCACCCAGGCGTCCCATTAACTCATTTTTTAAACATTACTTATTCAGAGAGAGAGAGCAAGGTGATAGAGAGAGAGCACCGGCAGCGGGGAGAGGGGCAGAGAAAGAGAGAGAAGCAGGCTCCCCACCAAGCAGGGAGCCCAACTTGGGGCTCAATCCCAGGACTCTGGGATCATGATTTGAGCTGAAGACAGGTCATGTCTTTGGCTTAACAGACTGAGCCACCCGGGCGCCCCATGCGTGCATTCATTTCTGCGTACATTCAGTCCTGCCTAAGTTAATCACATGCGTAGATTCAGGTGACGACATCACGTCCAGAAACAGAAGAGCCCCATCCCACAAATCTCTCAAGCTACATGTTTATAGCCACAACCACCTTTTCCCCCCACCTCCTTGAATCTTGGCGCCCACTTATCTCTTCTCTTTCTCTATAATTTCATAATTTGAGAATGTAGCCTTTGGGGATTGGCTTTTTCCACTAAGCGTAATTCCCTCAAGATCCATCCGAGTTGCTGCACGTGTTACACAAACGAAAGTTTGTTCTTTCACTGCTGAGTAGGATTTACGGTGTGGATTCTCTACTACTTGTTTCACTCCTCACCTGTTGAGGGCCGTTTGAGTTCTCTCCAGTTTGGGGAATATCTGGATATGGGTTTCTGTGTGAATGGGTTTCGTTTTCCTGGGATAAATGCCTAACGATGCAATTGCTAGCTCATACGATTGTTGCCCCCAAACAGTAACGGGAACTTCCTAACAACCAAGGACAGATCACCTGACCTCTCTGTGCCTTAACGTCCTCATCTGTAACAGGGAATGCTACACCTCATCCATCCTCTTCCTGGAGTTGCTATGATGACTAAATGGGTTAATACATACCAGGCACTGAGAACAATGTCTAGTGCATAGTAAGTGTTACTTAAATGTAAGTTATTATTATGAACACTTCACCATTCAAATGATAAATGTGTTGATGTGTCATCTAAAATCAACTTGCATTATATTAGGGTTGTATATTCTACACTAAGCCACGTGATCAATTCTTCCCTCCACTGCTACTCCTCTCCATGGAGTTTCTTCAAGAAGTGCATTCGATCTTTGATGCTGCTTGAATCCAATTCAGTGAGAAACTGCTTCTGCCCAGGAGGCCTCAGTTATGGCCACCCCCCACCCACAGGGAGAATCATGCGTTTGCAGGGAGGAAGGGGGGTTGTAAGAAGACCCAGCATTTAGAATTTCTCCCTGACTGACCCCCAAAGGGCTCTCTGGCAGAAAAGCAGCATGAAAGGTCTACCACTTCTGGTCTTTGTTCCTCCTTAGCACCATTTCTAAACTTTAAATTTAATAGAAGTTACACTCCAAGCTGAACGGGCCTTCTAGACTTCAAGTGTGTAGCACAGGTTCATCCTAGGCTTGAAAGAGAGCCTGGCACGTTGCGGAGAGCGTGACTCCTGCAGGGCAGTTTTACACGGGGTCTTCCTATAATACCTGCTCCACACGAAACGCACCTGGTTGTCTGTAATGTAAGAATAATCCTGTGCTTTAACTGCTGATGCTACTTGTTTTGTGGATGAGAGCCACGCTACAACTGTGTTTGAAAAGAATCTTAAACTAACCCTACTGTGGGCAGGGCCCTTGGTGGGCGCTGGAGTGCTAGTTTGAAGGGAAAAAATGTGTGTAAGAAGCATGTGATGTTTTTGCAGTGGTTTGAGGGCTGGGCTTGGTAATTATACTCTCGAATGCGAAAATCCGATGTGGCATAATGAAAAACACACCTCTGTCCTGCTTCCAAAACGCATTCCAAATACAGGGACAGTCTCTGCCCAGGCTGACTGTGTTCCATAAAGTGTGCATTTGCTCTGCTTCTGGACCTATAGGAGCACCAGGACAGAAATCAGAGACCATAAAAACGTGTGCCACCGCCTTCCTTTTGTTTCTAAGTCTTTTCCTCTAAGCTGCCCTCATCATGCTTGTTGCTCAGTCTACGTGTTTGCAAATTCACACAAAACCAGTCTTAACCGAAGGAAGAGAACAGTAGACGTGTGGGTAGTAAATCAACGGTGTCGTTCGTATTACTATTACAATGAAATATTGCGCACAAAGTACCCTGCCGAGTTATAGAAAGAGTAGTTTGTACTGGGTAGGAATAAAAAGCCAGCAAAGAATTTCACAGAGTTCGCTGTGGAAGTCCTTTTTTGCTACAAAATTCTTATCCAAGCCCTCCCAGCTACATCAAACATTTCACTAAGGAATTCAAAGGAACCAAAATTCTCCTCATGGATCTTGAACCACATGTCATGGCCCTTCAGAACATCTGTCTTCCTTTATCTGACAGAATCTGCTAGTCCAGAAAGAGGAGACATTTTCAGTCATTTTTATATGAGAATCAATGGGTGTAAAAATATTCCCTTAGCTGTCTACACGGAAGGCTTGTACTGTTCATGGTTCGTATGTTGCTGAGGGCTGGTCAATAAGGTTATGGGCATTACTGTCTTTATACCCCTCAGGACTCGGCATCAGGAGTGATGGTTGTTTTCCCGAAGAACTTTCATGGAAAGGTTTCACTCTTTTTGCTTTCGATGCTAGGAAGCTGAGTTGAATTCCTGACCTTATTTCACATATTATACTAAACTCTCAGATATGTACTTTGTGCAATAATGTTATCCCCGGTTTTAGCTTATTGGCCTACTCTAATTTTCCCCTTTCCACAATAACTTCACTTACTTTTTTCAGCTTGTACTACGTTTTTGCATGTAAGCAATTTCAAATCCCGTTTTGGAAAAAGGCATGATTTAAATTGCTAAATAAAGTGTCTAGAAAAAGAAGCGACTGTATTTCTTTAGCAGTTATGCTGACCAGAGAACAACTTTTGCTTTCTTTGTCGCGTGACACATTTCGGAGGATACCAGCCTGGTCTGAAATTCTCACCACTGCTAGCTGGTCAACACGGCTGACAGGCTGACACTGTACGACAGAGGCCCCATGACCTAAGTCACAGTAGCTGGAACCCATCCTGGCTTCAGGGCCCAACAAAGACTTTATCCTGTGGTGTAGGTGAGTGGAGGGTAGATACAGTCAACCCAACATCATGGATATATTTTGGTTCATCTTAAACATTCCCAGCAGGTTCAGATAATGATTATACGTTACTTCAATCATCCTGAAATGCTGACTTTCACTCCTACTATTACCAACTTGGTAACTAATTTGTACCAGTATCAGCTGGTGGTTCACTAGTTTGTTAATATATAGGTGCGTAGGAGATGTCAAGTACACTTCATTTAACCCTCAAACAATCCTATGAAGTAGACATTACTATTTTGCTTTTCTGAGTTTGAAGGAAGGTGAGACCAGGAAGAGTTCAAGAACCTTCCCACGATCAGGTAGTGGATCAGTGGACCTGGTGTCTGAACGTAGCTATGTCTGCGTCAATTGTCCACGCTCTTACGCCTATGCTGTGGACTGCACCCTTCACACTGAACATCAAGTGACATATGGGGTGTCTAGAGATGGAGTATGGTATTTCGTGTGGCAGGAATGAAGCATGATGAGAGACCTACAAGAAGGAAAAGACAAAATTGTATGCAAGGTATGTGAAAGAAGACTTTAAATAGGAAAAAAAAAACATGTTTCTAGATAGGAAGATAATTTTGTGAAAAGGTTGTTTTTCCAAATAATACATTTAATGCAATGCTAATTAAAATCTTAATTGAAAACAACAAAGAAGGATGGCAACCTATGGAATGGGAGAAAATAGTTATGTAACAATTCTGATAAGAGGTTAATATCTAAAGTATATAAGGACACTTACAACTCTATAACAAAGGAACAAATAACCTGCTTAAAAAATGGACAAAGGAACTGAATACACATTTTTCCAAAGCAGATATACAAATGGCCAACAGGTACATGACAAAGTATACAGCATCACTAATCATCAGGGAGGTGCCAATCAAAACCACAAACGAATATCACCTCACACTGTTAAGACGTCTCTGCTAAAAAAGACAAGGGCTAAAAAATGCTGGCGAGGATGTGGGGAAAAGGGAATGCTTGTACCTTGTTGGAAATATAAATTTCTACAACCACTATGAAAATCAGTATGGAGATTCCTCAAGAAATTACAAATAGAACTACCACATGATCCAGAAATCCTACTTCCACGTGTATTTCCAAAAGAAACAAAATCACTATCTCAAAGAGATCTCTGTATTCCCATGTTATTGCAGCATTGTTCATAATAGTCAAGATATGGAAACAGCCTAAGTGTCTATCAGTGGATGAATGGGTAAAGAAAATATGATACACACACACACACACAAACACACACACACATACAATGGAGTATTACTCAACCATTAAAAAAGAAAGAAATTTTGCCACTTGTAACAACATGGATGAAATTGGAGTGCATTATGTGAAGTGAGATAAGTCAGAGGAAGATAAATACTGTATGGAATCACATATGTGGAACCATAAAATAAAGAAAAAGTCCAATTCAGAAACACGGGATAGAATGATGGTTTCCAGAGGCTGGGAGTCGGTGCGCAAGGAAATGGGGGAGAGGTTGGTCAAAGGATATAAACTTTTAGTCATAAGATGAATAAATCTAAGAATCTGATGTATAGTAAGGTGACTACAGGTAATAAGACTGTATCGTATATTTGGAATTTGATAAGAGAGAAGACCATAAGCATTCTCACCAAAAAAAAACCCACAAAAAACAAAAAATAAAAACCATGTAAGGTGATGGATGTGTTACTTAACTTGATGGGAGAATCATTTCACAATATGTACATCAAGTCATATGTGCATAAATATCATGTTGTACATGTTGAATGTATTTACCTCAATAAAGCTGGAAAAATTGATTAACCATGGATGATCCTCAAAACCGTTTTTTTCTAATTTAAACTGTTATCATTATTCAAAACAATTTTTAAAAAAACTACAAGCAAGAGGAAGATCAGGGTAAAATGATTGTGGGGGCGCCTGGATGGCTCAGTGGGTTGAGCCTCTGCCTTTGGCTCACGTCACAGTCTCAGGGTCGTGGGATCGAGCCCCACATTGGACTCTCTGCTTGGTGGGGAGCCTGCTTCCACCTCTCTCTCTCTGCCTGCCTCTCTGCCTACTTGTGATCTCTGTCTGTCAAATAAGTAAATGAAATATTTTTTAAAAATGATTCTGAAGTTTATCTGAAAAAGATTGACCAAGAAAACATTTTAAGAAGAAGAATGACAAAGATTACTGATTTAGTTTTTACCCTATCAGATATTAAAACCCACGACTAAGGTAATAAAAGAAGGGATGCCTAGATGTGCAAAGAGAGGTAAGGAATATGAAGTCCATAGGCCTGAATTCCTGGGGAGCTGCAGTATTGAGATGAGAGATGGGCTACTTGCTTAAGAGTCTACCCTCAGGGGCGCCTGGGTGGCTCAGTGGGTTAAAGCCGCTGCCTTCGGCTCGGGTCATGATCCCAGGGTCATGGGATCGAGCCCCGCATCGGGCTCTCTGCTCTGTGGACAACCTGCTTTCTCCTCTGTCTCTCTCTGCCTCTCTGCCTACTTGTGATCTCTGTCTATCAAATGAATAAATAAAATCTTTAAAAAAAAAAGAGTCTTCCCTCAGTGGGAAGCACCACTGGAGCACCCCACTTCTAGAAGAGGACTAGCAAGTGACTGTGCTCTGGTGACTAAGATGAGACAGAGGAAAAAGTCAACCTATACTTGTAGTTTGTGGGTGGTGAGTTTGAAATTCTTAGGTAAAACTTTGGTAGAGGGCAAGATGGCTAGTTCAAAAGAATTTTCAGCAAGTTTTACCGCATTCAGAGATGTGTAATGCCTTTGTCAGCCTCCCTCCAAATCCACCACATCCTTCAGTGCTTTTGGAAGAGAATAATTGTTGGGTTTTTGTTTGCTGTTGATGAAAATGCACTGAACTGTAAGGTAAATGGAAGGTCCATTATTACTTAGGTTACATAAAGATTTAGTGACTGATAAAGTTGATATTTACTGTAAGTGAGGGGGAAAATGGCTTCCTTATCAGGGGTGTTGGGATAGCCAGCCCATTTTTAGAGATGCAAACTTATGTGCCCTAATAATTTTTGAACTGTTTACCATTTATTCATAGTCATTTAAAACACAATGGGGGCACCTGGGTGGCTCAGTGGGCTAAGCCTCTGCCTTTAGCTCAGGTCATGATCCCAGAGTCCTGGGATCGAGCCCCGCATCGGCTCTCTGCTCAGCAGGGAACTTGCTTCCTCCTCCCTCTCTGCCTGCCTCTCTGCCTACTTGTGATTTCTCTCTGTCAAATAAATAAATAAAATCTTTGAAAAAAAAAACCATAATGACACATCCTCAAAGAAGCACAACCAAATGAAGGTTTGATTTCTTTTTTGCATTCTCATTCCATGCTATATGTTTCCTCACAGCATATTGTGTAATTTATGATTGTATATTATTTATATAATGATGTTACTCTTTAATAGATTTTATTTTTTAGGGTGGTTTTAGGTCACAGCAAAACTGAGCAGAAAGAACAGTTATTTCCTATATATCCTCTGCCCCTACATATGCATAGTCTACTCCACTATCCCCACCAGATGGGAAATTTGTTGCAATAGATAAGCCTGCACTGACACATCATTATCACTCAAAGTCCATGATTAACATTAGGGTTCACTGTGATGATGTGCATTCTCTGTGTTAGGACAAATATATGATGAAAGGCATCAACCCCTATGGTTTCCTCTGTGCTCCTCGACGCTCTGCCTAGTCCTATAATAAATTTTGAGATTAAAAATCTGTGTTTTGCTCACTGCTCCCCATCGCAGTCCTTCATCACAAGGAGGATATGAGTTTTCATCAACCTGTGATTTTTTTGAGAGTTTTTATTATGAAGAGGCATCGAATTTTGTCCAATGAGTTTTCTGAATCTGTTGAAATCATAATATGTATATATACATATATATATAAATATTTTTCTTTTATTCTGCGAATGTGGTGAAATCTATCGAATGGTTTTTGAATGCTAAGCCAGCCTTGCATTCCTGAGATAAAACTCAGTTGATCATGACATATCACCTTTTTATATTTTGCTTTGAATCAACTAGTTGATATTTTGTTAAGGGTGAAGTGGTGAATTTTTAATTGTTGTTTGTTTGTTTACTTCTACGTGCCACAGAAAAAAACACAAGTGACAGGAGGGCTCATTTCCTCAGCAACTGAAATTACCCTTCATAGTCTCTATCAAATAAAATGTCACCAAAATAAGACAAAGCAAACAAAGAAAACAAGCAAAACCCCAAATATCAAGAGAGCAAATCTAAGATATAACATCAGAAAAATACATAATGAAAGTAAAATACAGTGTGTTTAAAACCATAGATGTTTAAGCTTTGGGAATTAAAAAATTGGCTACATTTATTGAAATATCAATCATAATTGTTATAGGTAAGTTAAAGGCAAAAGAGAGTGGTTGTAGTATACTACATTTCAAGTGTGAAAACTGTAAATTAGAGATCAGTCAGTTAAATAAACCATATGTTTTTAGAGTCTTTCTTGGATATGCTCTAACATCAAAAATGTGTTCTGCAAATATGGTCTCCTTTGGTTTGGTTGGTTACTTTCTTCCCTGGTTGCCGCAATAGAATTAACGTTCCTCTTAACCCCACTCTCCCTTTTCCACACTTCCCACCCCTCAGCATATAATTGGATTTTTCTGATTTTTTGCTCTTAAGCATTACCTCCAAAGCCAAAACCATAAAGAGAGAGCTATAAGGCCAAAAGCAGACCAAACCAAACACCAAACAAACAAAAAACCAAAAACATCTCCCTTATCACCACCAGCAATACCATAATAGACGAAATTAAAGACAAATAATAAAATGAGGGAAATATCTGCAATATATGACCACAGGTCCATTTTATTTTATTTTAAAGATCTTATTTATTTATCTGACAGACAGAGATCACAAGCAGGCAGAGAGGCAGGCAGAGAAAGAGGAGGAAGCAGGCTCCCGACTGAGTAGAGAGCCCGATGCGGGGCTCGATCCCAGGACCCTGAGACCATGACCTGAGCCAAAGGCAGAGGCTTAACCCACTGAGCCACCCAGGCACCCCCCACAGGTCTATTTTAATATAAGAATACTTCTCAAAAATAAAAGTAAATAGGAACGCCTAGGTGGCTTAATTGGTTGAGCACCCGACTCTTGATTTTGGCTCAGGTCCTGATCTCAGGGTCGTAGGATCAAGTCATGTGTCTGGCTCCATGTTCAGTGGGAAGTCTGCTTGAGACTCTCTCTCTCCCTCTTCCCCACCCTGCCACTCACGTGCTCTCTCTCCCGAATACATAAATCTTTAAAAACATTAAATTAAATTTAAAAAAATCCCAGAAGAAAAGTGAATTAAGGGCAAGAGCAAGCAGTTGACTAAGAAGAAATACAAATGAATAAAAAAAAAGTCTGCAAAAAATTGTTTAATCTTACTAGTTATTTAAAAATGCAAATGAAGGCTATATCAAGAGTGTTTTACTTATCAGATTGGGAAAAAAATGAAAAAGATTTATAAACCCTGATGAGAATGTGGCTGAATCTTCCTGGAAAAAAAAATTGATGATGAAGATGAAAAGTCTGCAAACTGTGTGTAATCAGCCCTCTCATAGATCCATGAGGAAACCTGTATGGTCTGTGACAGCAAGGAGTGGGAGGCAACCTAGACATCCATTACCCGGGCAACGAGTCAGTAAACATGTGCATACACACAGAGGAATGCCGAGCAGCAATGGTAACAAGCCAGTTGTATTTTCATAGTGCATGGGTATATCTCAAAGTCACATTATTTAAGTCTAATATGTAAGAAACAAAATGAGATTTTTAGGACAGTGTCATTTATACACATTGAAAGCACATAAACAAAAAAAAAGCACTTAAACACAGCACCACTATGAATTTCTCCAGGAGGTATATATTTCTACATAGAAAAGTGGACAATGAATTGAAAGGATAGACATTAAATACACTAGGATGGCGTGGGAGGGAAAACAATGAGGAATGAGGAGAATAAAAAAAAAACATGAGGGGACGCCTGGGTGGCTCAGTTGGTTAAGCGGCTGCCTTCAGCTCAGGTCATGATCCCAGCATCCTGGGATCGAGTCCCACATCGGGCTCCTTGCTCGGCAGGGTGCCTGCTTCTCCCTCTGCCTCTGACTGTGCTCGCTCCTGCACTCTCTTTCTATCTGATAAATAAATAAAATCTAAAAAAAAAAAAAAA